>VZTO01012916.1:162722-210385 GCA_013400615.1 Syrrhaptes paradoxus | reverse complement strand
TTTGTTTTGTTTCATTTTTCAAAATCTTGTCTGTTCCCAGCTGTCTTAATAATATTTGAAGGTGTGGGACATTTCTTGAATATGTTGTTGCAGATTTAGTCCTGTCAAGCTGGACTGGCAAAACAGGATCTTATCTACTTTCTTCCAGACTCTGTCATGGTCATGTGTATTTATATTCAAACAGTGGTTCAATTGAAATTGGAAACCTGTGTATGTTTATTAATGTTCTTTTCTGTACCTCAGTGTCCCAGCAAAGGTGTAGCAGTTTTTGCAAGGTGTTCAGATGCGAGTTTTAAATAAGAAGGCGGCTTAATATTTTGTTTTCTAAATCTGTTAAGTCCCTCATGCTACTTGTGGAGAAAAAAATCAGGTTCAGTCCTTCTCAGTATGAGGCTATCCAACAGGAAGAATACTTGACCGTGTTCAAAGTAGGTTCAGCTAGGTCTTACAAAAGTCTGCTACCCTTTGATGTCTTCCTTCTATGATTTCTACCAGGCAGTTTGTGGTTCAATTGTATATTGCAATCAAATTATGGATCTTAGTTTTCTTGGTTCCTGATGTGGGAAAGTGACCATGCAGTCACTCCTAAAGAACATTTGTCATATACTCTTGCTGCTCGTTCTCTGAGAAGTGTGTATGCATATCTGGAAACTAAAGAAAAACAGGAATTTCTGTTGTATTTAAGATGGCTTTCGCATCTTTCATTTAGAGGAAACTTGTAGGTGCAATGCTCAGCATTACCACCTCTGAGACATACAGTCGCTTAGGACCTTACTGTTTCTACCCTGAATGTTTTTATTGTTATACCTGTTTTTGCAATCCATCTGGTTAACTGTTGCAGTGAAATGAATAAATTAATACTACACATATGTACACACACATACATTTATAAAATCTGGCAGCTCTGCTGTGTAGAACAGGCATTTATAATCTTAGTTATTTCTTAGTTCTGTCTTTGCAAAAGATGGAAATTGATCTCTCTGATTTCTATACGGGTATAGCTGCCCTCAGATTGAGATACACCAATAGAGTACAGAAGCAGGATTCTAGGAGAGTTATGTGTGGGGAGATGGGAGGTGAGGAAGGGTGGTGTGAAGTACGCTTTGGTTCTCATGCACAACTTCACAGTAGGTTTAAGCTGGTCAAAGTGGATCTGGAGAGTAAAATTCATTAATATGTCAAAAGAACAAAAAAGGAACAAGTAATGCAGAAAAGCAGTTAACTTCTGGCAGCTCATAAGTAACTCCCCCAACTAAACTTATTGTGTGTGTACATATTAATATGTAAATGTAAATAATATGCATATTAAGATTTTATATATATGAAAAGACATACCTGTGTAACTGAAGTATGGATGATTCCTTGCCCTCTTGGTTTTAGGGAAGTACATTTTACTTGACAGATCCTGATTTAATCCTTCTGTTGGTTGTTTTTTCTCTAAAGGCCTCTTTATTTCTGATATAATAAAGATATAGTAAAATCTAGTAGGAAATACTATATTCATTTAGCGCTTTCCATGGTTTCCCCCTGTACTTCATGTGCAGTAGCCTGGCTTCCATGAAAACAATCCGAGATGAATGATTATTTTTCTGGGTTGCTGTTTTTTAGTCTTACCAGTTTTGGGAAGGAACTACAATGTCTTATGACTTTTAACACAAGTTGAGATAGGTTTCGCTGTTTTGCATTGTGATATCACCACCTTGTGTTACTAGTTGAAAATACATTTTTTGTGCTTTCTTTAAACAGCTACAGACTAAATATGAACCTTCTATGCTAATGCATCAAGAAATTAAACTGAAATTAGACAACCAGAAAAAAATCCTGGAAGATGAAATAGCTATGTTTATTGAAAAGAAAGCTAATACTGAATTACTCCAATCACAAGCATCTTTCTCTACCCCTGTTGTTATTTTGAAAAGAGACAAGGACGGCAAAAAGTAAGTGCTGATGCTAGTTATCAGAGGCAGCAATAAAAAAATCCTTCATGTATCACTTTTATAATGCAAATTTTACAAATATTTTAGAAAAGATACAAACATGCTCCTGTTATGTGATAGGAAGACAGAAGTGTGTACAATACCCTCATGATTGGATCACTGGCTCTAATATTTACTTTTAGAGTAATTGTTGTAAGTCAGCATTCTTTCTTTTTTTTTTTTTTTTTTTTTTTTTTTTTTCATTAAGGTTTTTAGGTTTTCTACTTTATTTTCTTTTTTTTGTTTTCACAGATTNNNATAAGCATTTCACTTTCTTCCCTCCTGCCCATTTCTTTCCTTCTCTACTTGCAGAAAAAAGCTTGAATAAATGATGAAATTTCAGAGATTTGTTCAAAATAGTCTCCAGAATAACATGCCCAACTTCTTTGTATATAAACATAGAATTTAGTGTTCATATATAAACATTAAATTAAATTGAATTAAATTTTATTCTCCTCCTAACACAGGATAAAGCAATTAATTTATTAATTTTCTTTCCTGATAGGTTGCAACTTTGCTGCAGATAACTTTTTGTTGATTAATATCTTACTGCAATTGAAAGCAGATTTTTTTGTTACAGAAATTATTCATAACTGCTAGATGATGAAAACCTTTAGAAGCTAGATTGGTGTGGATATTTCCACAAATATATCATCAAGATAGCTTTGACATTTTTGGGGGTCTATGCTAGCAGCCTGCCAAAATTTTTGCCAAAATTTGTTGCCTTTCAAGTAAAGTTACTGAGTTCCTTTCCTTAGACTTCTTTTTCTGGAATTATATATGAAAGTGGAATTCTTGGTAACAGAACTCATTAACTGCACTGTTATGAGTAACTCTCAACTTCAGAAAATTTTTAGATTTGTTTTCTCTGTTTTAGCTTTATTTCTTCAGAGTATGTTACGGTTTATATGTTTGCTTTTTGTTTTTCAGTTCCAGCTTTACATAATACAGATGGTGGAAGAAACAATTTAGATAATTTCTCTTGAAGAAACAATGGTTCACAGAGTGCACAGGAGCTTCAGTTTCTTACTGAAGGATTTGGAAAATATCTCTTGTTGCTGTGTGCTGCAGAAGAATATTTTTTAAGTACGATCCATACACATATGGTGTAGGAATTACTGTCATTGCCATCATAGACTTTCTATTCCGAGTCTGCCTTGATACACACTTGCCTTACATACATGTGGCCAATTTGCTGTCATTTTAAATGCATTGTACCAAAGAAAATGTCCCTGCCATAAAAAGTTCCATTCATCATATGAATGCTGTAGTACAAAAGTATTCAGCGAATATATTCACTATAACCTTTCTCAAGAGTTACTTTCATATGGTATGATATGTTAGTCTACTAAGATTATCTAATACACCTGTTGACGTAATTCAGCCATTTACTGATTTTGCTGACATGTTTTTGTTTATAGGCTTTTATGTACAAGCACTGTTCTAAATTTCAGATATCAGTCAAATAATAAAAATTTATTGAGAAATTTTTGCAGTGCTGTACTGTTGTATGAGTTTATCTGACATTACTAACTTAATATGGAAAGTACCTATAACTTTTTGATGCTTGTGACTGTGGTGGTCAGTTACAGCAGAGGCTGAACTTTACAAAAACTATTACTTACAAGAACTTCAGGTTAAAACAAGTTTAAAATACTTTTTGTGTTTTCAGTAACCTTGATAACTAATGTGAAGCTACAAGAGGTGCAGCTTTCTGGAGCCATGTTGTGCAACTTTGTGAAAATGAAATACTAACTTTATAGAAATAAAATATATTGGGTTTGCTTACGTGTTTCTGTTTTGCTTCTTCTCCCTCCCACGTCGTTAAAAACAAGGAGTAAGATTTCACCTTAGTCTGAAAAATATAGATGTTTTGCCTCTGGTTTAAAGGACTTAAGTAATTTATTGATTGGAAAAAAATAGGTGATTTTTGCATACTCTGGCAGAAAGGCAATATGACTTGTGATATACTTGTCTATGTACATCATAGAATATCTCAAGTTGTAAGGGACCCCTAAGGATTGTCGTGGAGTCCAAGTCCCTGTTTCTCACAGGGCTACCTAAAACTAAACCATATGACTAAGAGTGTTGTCCAGACACTCCTTGGGCTCTGAGAGACTTGGTGCCGTGACCACTGACCTGGGCAGCCTGTTCCAGTGAGCAGCTTCACTTTCTATTTTACTCACCCAGTGGTGCTTATCATAGAAGATTGTTTTCCTTCAATTTTGTAGCAATGGTAAGAGATATATGCTGAGATATATAAACACCTCCATTGACCAGGAAAAGGTCAAATTGCTAATTCCATCAGCTCCACAGGCACAGCAGGCTGTAATAAGGGAGGGAAGATTTAAGAGGAGACAGCCATTTAGCCCGCTCACTGAGCCAGCATATAACTGAAGCTTCTTTCAAGAAAATGGGCCAGGGCCAGGCCCTGTGATTGCTGATTGCTCCTTCCTGAGAAAAATGTAGCTTGATGAAAACCTGTATTTGTTTGGCTTTGTACCATTAACTGGGCCATTTGCATCTGATTAGAAACAAGGGATATGCCCTCCTTGAGGGAGGAAACAGCCAAAGGAAAAAAAAAAATTTTTGAAGTAAGCAGTAGATTTGGAAGTGTTATTAAGAGATCTTGAGCAGAATGTAATTACAATGGAATGACGTGTGCTGTCAGCACTCAGTAATCCCCTCGTGGGTTATCCTCGCCACTGATGTTAGTTAGCTCAAGCACAGCTCTCCATGAGCTTTACAAAAACTGCATCAAAAGACAGCTCTAGCTGTCTGTAGTGTGGCCACTGTGCTGAGGACAAAGCCTGAGATGGTTAAGTACTGTCTGACCTAGATAGCTCTGTGCTTGGCCAGTACTGGAGGATGTGCTGTGCTTTGACAGCTGGGGACCATGAATAGTAAGTACCCTTCGGATACCACATGTCTTGGTCAGAACGGATTTATGTTCAGTTGCACACTGGCCTTGCAGGACTCGGTAACAAAAGAAAATTGGTGCAGGCACCTGTGCAGGTCTTTGGAACAGGGGACAATTAAAGGGAGTTTGTTAGTTTAGTTGTAGCACGAAATAATGTAGCACAAAATGAGAGAGCTGGTGGGTTTTTCTTTTTTTTCTTGATACTCATTTAAGCAGTGGAGAGTCATCTGTAGATATGGGAAATTACATAGTTGTTGCTTAAGTTAGCCTTAAGATCACATAAGCACACAAGTGCACATCACAGCCTGGCAGTCAAATGCAGTTCAAAGAATTATAAAGGAATAACTAATAATATCTCCTGAAAGTGGAGAATTAATAGTGGTAGTAAATAAAAATGTGTATGCCTCACTGTAGTTTGTCTTAACTGTATGCTTTTTAACTGAAGACTTCTGAGAGGTTTATCCTGCAGATGAAATGGTTTCAGGACCATTTATTAAGGTCTCTTTATAGTTATGGTACCTTCTGCATGTGGCTACAGTGAGATTATTTAAGGCCTTTACAAGTCTGAAGCATTTGACATTTTAGATCCTTTTCTTAGGGTACTTTCCATATGTATTTTGTATGTTTATTCTTAACTATATCTTTAAATTTATTTTGCTGTAAGAAGACACAGCCAGGATGCATTAGTGGTTTTATCTTAAATCTCTTGCTGCTAACAGTATAGCATTGCCAAAATATTGCCAACATTGTCAGAAACATATTTAGATTTGTGTTATGAAATTACGTAGAAATTAGGTTTTGGACTTCAAAAATTAAAAATGTATGGAAACTGGAACCAAGGGCAGGCAACATAGGACTACAGAGATGTAGTTCGCCACTGTGGGGAGAAAATTTTTGTGGCCAAAGCTCGATTAGTCTTCAAGCTGTCCAGCACTGTGAAGGACAACAAAAAGGGCTTATTTTAACAGCAAAAGGAGGATCAGAGATAACATTGGTCTGTTGCTTGATGAGGTCAGTCACCTCACAAACAGGGACATAGACAAAGTGGAGACCTTTAAAACCTTCTTTGCCTCTGTTTTTATCACCAATGATGAGCTCTGGGACCCCTGGAGCCCTGTGTTGAAAGACTGTGACTTGGGGGGATGATAAACTCCAAGCCGCCGCTGAACTTCACAGACTTGCTGCTCCAGCAGTCTATGGGTCCTGATGGGATTCATCCCAGGGTGCTGAAAGAGCTGGCCGATGTTACCATGGGACATCTCTCCACTGTTTTTCAATGGTCTTGGGAGTCCAGAGAGATCCCAGTTGCCCAGTTTTCAAGAAGGGTAAGAAGGAAGACCCTGCTAATTACAGGCTTGTTGGTCTCACTTCAGTGCCTGGTAAAATTATGGAGAAGCTTATTCTGGGAGTTATTGGAAAAACTTGAGAGAGTCATTGGTCATAGCCAGCATGGATTCAGGAGGGGAAAATCCTACTTAATTAACTTAATTTCCTTTTATGTCAAGGTCACCCATCTAGTTGACCAAGGGAAGCCAGTAGATGTGGAGTTTTTGGATTTTAGCAAAGCTTTTGTACTGCCTTTCACCAAAATGTGAACAAAATGTCCAGCACACAGCTAAACAAGTCCGTAAGGCATTGGGTGAGCAGTTGAATGACAGCTCAGGCTCAGAGAGTTATAGTAAATGGTGTCACATCAGGCTGGCAGCCAGTCACCAGTGGGGTTTCCCAGGGCTCAATTTTAGGTCCAGTGCTCTTTCATGTTTTTATAAATGACCTGGGTGCAGGAGTTAAATGTACATGAAGTTTGCTGATGATACTAAATCACGAGGAGCTGTGGACTTCCTCAAAAGTAAAGAGGTCTTACAGAGACATCTGGATAGACTGGAGATCTGGGCAATCACCAACTCTATGAAATTTAATGAGAGCTGGATTCTGCACCTGGGGTGGGGTAATCCTGGTTATACATACAAACTGCTGGAGAGCAGTCCTGCAGAAGCAGATCCAGGGGTTTGAGTTGATGGCAAGTTGAATATGAGTCAACAGGGTGCCCTGGCAGTCAAAAGGGACAACGGTGTCCTGGGGTGCATCAAGCACAGCATTACCAGCCGCTCGAGGGAGGTGATTGTCCCACTCTACACTGCGCCAGTGCGGCCCCACCTTGAGCACTGTGTGCAGTTTTGGGTGCCTCAATATGAGAAGGATGTCAAACTGTTAGACAGTGTCCAGAGGAGAGTGACCAAGATGGTCAAGACCTTGAGGGCTAGACTTACAAGGAGCGGCTGAGGTCACTTGGTTTGTTCAGCTTGCACAAGAGAAAGCCGAGGGGTGACCCCATCGCAGTCTACAACTTCCTTGGGGGGTCAGCAGAGGGAGAGGTGCTGATCTCTCTGGTGACCAACAATACGATACGAGGCAATGGAATGAAGCTGTGTCAGGGGAAGTTCAAACTGAACACTAGGAAAAGGTTCTTTACAGGGAGGGTGGTCGGTCACTGGAACAGGCTCTGCAGGGAAGTGGTCATGATATCAAGACTTTCAGAATTTTTTTTCATTATTTTTAAAAAATACTGAGGCATCTAACTCACCTTGTTTTCTTTACTAAATATATTTTTTAAAATCCAGACACTAGCATCAAGGCAGCAAAACACTGATAGATAGTATAGATACTTGCAGGATTTTAAACCAGAAAAAAAGGCTTTAACAGGATTTTCACTAGAGTGCGCTCTAAGAACATGGCTTTTGCTTTGGGGAAAGGACTGTGTCACTGAGCAACTGTGTCACTGCCCCTAAGCAACCCCCTCTAGCCGAACCTGCTTTTATCAGGCGGGTGAAGTAGGTGGTCTCCAGAGAACCCTTCCGACATCAGCGATTCTGTAATTCTGTAACTCATTTAGCATGAGCATTTTTTTTCCACAGAAGAGGATATTAACCTGTTTTCTGTAGAAACAAAGCTGTAAGCACAGAAAGCAGTAAGTAAGTGCAATGAGAGCTCTGAGCTCATGTGGTTGGTTATATCTGCTGCGGCATTAAAATGCTGAAATCAATCTTTATAATTTGAAAACTTAAGAATACAATTGTATCTTATTCTAATCCAAAATCTTTTTAAAGGACTTCCCAGAAATTGTGTGTGAAAATAGCAGATTTTTTTTTTGTTGGGAAATACAATTGAAATGCATCAAAGTAGTTTCTGGGTGATCATGCTATGAACCTTAAACTTCCTGAAAAATGTATTATGGAGCTGCACAAACGACTCTTTTTTGGGGGCACCTGTACTTGTGATCCATAAGTAATAATCACTCCTGGTACTTTTATGTATCACAGTTTATTAGTGTAATTTTCATAAGCAAGGAACCCACAAAACCAATGATTTCAGAATTAAATGCTGTTTTCCAACATAAATTTGACTTCCTCTGATTTTCATATCTGAATGTGTAGGATTTGGATGTGTTCTTACTTATACATACAAATCCATACATTTTTAATAAATGTACATACACAGAGAGATGTATCTCACTCCTACCCATCTGGATATGGAGATATAAATCACTCACAAGTGCCACAGTTAGCTAAGAGCGGTCCCCAGGCTGTGTGATCCCTGATCAATTCAAGAGACTGTTTTAGTGCTTAACACTTGGTCTTGGTGCCAGCCAACAACTTCTCCATCCCCTTGTGCTGGGAGTAGGAAATCTTTACTACCCCGTTAGTCTGTGTACTTTTGGAGGGGCTGACCCTTCCCACTGAGAAGAGGCTGCTCTCAGCACCCCGAAGATTTTCCTCCTCTGTCCTCACAGGGTGGAAACGTGGAGCTAATCCTTCCTCCTCAGGAAGATGTTAACTCCTTCACCCAAAGCTTAGAAAAGGCAGAGACCCTGGTAGTCACCACCTCTTTGCAGGGAAGAGAAAATAATTAGCATGTTTAGAAAGAGGATAAGAGAATGCTGGTATTTGTGTAGTCTTTTTGGATTAGATTTTTTCATGGCTTCTAGTTACAACTGTTTTGTTGAGATGGTGGTTCTTTGCTTAGCTTTGGGAATGCCAGAGATGGAGCTCCATTCTCCCTCATGCTGGCACTGTGAAGATACTTGGTCCTTTTAGTCTTCTGGGGAAATGTGACGATCCCAGTGCGTTTTGGCAGAACCAGCTGAGCTGTCTGACGAGGTGTGCAAGAAGCCAGAGTGAGAAGACATGCAGAAATCTGTTGCAACCTTTCCTCTAAAGTTTGTTAGCCTCTCGTCATGCTGTTGAAGACTCATTTGACTTGCAAGCCCCTGTGAAAAAATTCTTACTGTCTGCCGTCTAGAAACACAGCAGGCAATCCTGATGGACTCTGCAGACTCCATGCTCTTTTATGGCTGTGTTCACAGATGAATGACATCCAAGCTTTGCCCCAAAGTCAAATCATTCTATACCCCTAATAATTTAAAATGTGCAAGTGCACAATGCAAATACCTCTGTGTGAGTGTATGGGGTCTGTGTGGCAGGGTTTTGGTACTGGGTGGGGGGACAGCCACAGGGGTGGCTCCTGTGAGAAGCTGCTGGAAGCTTCCCCGGCTCCAAGTCAGACCCACCTCTGGCCAAGGGCGAGCCAGTCAGTGAGGGCGGCAGCACCTCTGTGGTAATGTATTTCAGAGGGGAAAGAACCTGTGGTGAACCTGCAGCAGAGAGAGGAGTGCAGACACAGAGGTCAGTGAGAAAAGGAGGAGGAGGAGGTGCTGGAGCAGATTCCCCTGCAGCCTGTGGTGAGACGGCAGCTGTGCCCCTGCAACCATGGAGGTCAGTGCTGGAGCAGGGGAAGGAGTGCCTGAAGGAGGCCATGACTCTGTGGGAAGCCCATCCTGGAGGAGTCTGTTCCTGAAGGATGGCACCCTGCAGAAGGGACCCCAGGCTGGAGCAGGGGAAGAGTGTGAGGAGTCCTCCCCCTGAGGATGAAGGAGCGGCAGAGACAACGTGTGATGAACTGACCACAACCCCATTCCCCAACCCCTGAGCTGCTGCGGGGGAGGAGGCAGAGAAATCACGAGTAAGGTTGAACCCAGGGAGATGGGAGAGGTGGGGGGAAGGTGTTTTTAAGATTTGATTTTATTTCTCATTATCCTCCTCTGATTTGAATTTAATGAATTAAATTGATTTTTTTTCCCCAAGTTGAGTCTGTTTTGCCCGTGACTGTAAGTGGTGAGTGATCCCTCCCTGTCCTTGTCTCAGCCCAAGAGGTTTTGCCTTTTTTTCTTCTAATTCTCCTCCCCATCCCACCAGGGGCAGAGGATGAGTGGGCAAGTGGCTGCCTGGTGCTGGGCACTGGCTGGGCCTAAACCACAACAGTGAGAAATAATTTCATTGTCTCTCCTGGTGGAGTTTGAGATTGGCATGTGTGTTTTGTCTCATGTTAGCTTCTCAAGGAAAAAAAAATCTCATAGGCAAGTTAGAGTATCTTCTGACTCCTTCTCAATCTTCAATGTATTTATTCTTACAAAATACATTAAGAAGTTGGAAGATATTGCTTGCATTTACAGTTGGAAAAGGATACCCACAGTGGGTAGGGCTCAAATTTTAAAGTATAATTAGATTTCTTTTTTATTTGCACCCACTCAGTGAAAATGAGCCATGGAAATAAATCCATCATAGCTTTTAATATGTAGTTACAGTCACACAGTCTGTGATGGACTAGGTACTTGGGCTGACATCTTTTGCTGGTACTAAGCACGGGTCTGTGCTCCCCAAATTTGTACGTAGTTCTCAAATCTGCTCTTGTTTTGGCTGACAGATGAAACAGAGGAGCTTTCATAGAGGGCAATCTATGTAAGGAAGAGGATGACGCAATCTGAATTCTGACTACCTTGGGTTTGGTTTGCATGAGACCTTTGTCTTCCTAAATCCAGATTTTAAATGCTGTTCCTTCTTGATTCCCCGTTCACTTTGGTTTTAGAGAGCTACTCACATACATATTTAATGTCTCCAAAACAGTACTGGGGTTCCTGAAGCAACATGTCCATGGTATGGACCTGAAGTGTCTGTGAGTATATCCTCATCAGAGGAGAAACTTCCCTGCTGATATGTAATTTATCTTGAGTTGTCAATCCATCTTGCTGATATCTTTCAGCTTTATTTAGATCGTAAAGTATACGTTGATCCCAAAAGAAAAAAAATGAGAAAGTTTAACTTCATGTCAGATTTTACTCATGGCTGCACTGTGTATGCAGTTGTTCGTACTAAATGAAGCTATTTCAAGAGGAGATGAGGAAGACCTACCTCAAAAATTCCCTAGGCTGGTGGACAAGATCTTTGTCTGAAAGGTGAGAAAGCTCATTTCAAATCCCTGCCCCAAGTCAGGCAGAGAAAGGGGCTGGATTTAAAACTCTTCACACTCCGAAATTAATTGTGAATGTATTTCTCATAGTTTGTTATGATGCAGGACTTTCTCAGGCTGCTGAGTGATGATCCTCTTTGAGAGGGCAGGTGTTTATGTGTGACTTCTGGGAGGCTCTGGAGTCATCAGAAGGAAAAAAAAAAAAAAGCAAGAAAAAAACTGTTAACAAACTCCATCCCAAACTTCCCCTTCCAGGAAGGCAGCACTCTGGCCCTGGGAGCTGGCACTTGCTGGGAAGCCCATGGTAGTCTCCTGCCCTGATCCGACCTCAGGCTCATCCTGGACCTTGCTGGTTCAGCTTCGTCAGAGGCTGAGCAAGTTTCTAACCAAATGGACAGTATCTGGGCACAAACTGCTTTCCACTTGAGCATGCAGACAAAGACTTAATTCTTATTTAGGTGGCCAAAGAGAAGGAGACCAACAAGCTGTCTGGCTGATGACATCCTGTGACAGAGTAGCATGGCTTCCCCAGGGCACCACTGGCAGGCAGGGAGGGGAGGAAAGGCTTGAAACCCGTTCATCTCCCTTATAAATATGTGTTTGTCAGATCTATGTCTAGCCTGGATTCTCTACCTGCAAAAAACTTCAGGACAAATGTGAGATGTACCAAGATTCTTTGGGACACTGCAGCTCTGTGAGCTGAATTTTAAAGACTGCCAGTGACACTGATGCTCTGTTTCAGTAATATTTGGAGAAAATAAGAAAATCCTAATTAAAAGACTGCATAGTGTTTATCTTGATGTCCGAGGAAGGACTATCCTAATATCCTGGTGAGACTGGAAACAGCTTGGTTTATTAATCCAGTCACTGAAAATATGATCACAGAAACTAGAGATCATAATGACCTGAGGGCACTGCTGGTAATATTCCTGGTAAATGAAATGTAGTTATGGTAGATGGAACAGCAGATTTCCCCAATAAGGGCTTGCATGCCAGTAGTCTGTTTTGAATACATGGTACTTTGCCTGTGAGGTCAGGAGAGATCCCCAAGAGTTTTACTGGATGATATAATGGAGTTTGTATATTGGCAGAGCATATTGGATCAATACGTAAAGATACTGCATTGCAAGCTGTGAATTAACGATTGCTTCAAACAGTTGGCTGAGGTTGCTGCCAATGTAAGTACACAAAGGAATTACAGCGTAGTATGCTCATTGCTCAAAGCCATGTTTTGAGATTTGCCTGGACAGGGTGTTTAAAACCCCCATACAATCCTGCGTGCCTTTAACAAAATATTTACAGTTCTGAAATTCTTATAAAATGCACTAAGATAAATGTCATATCTCAGGAAATAACACTTGAAGGCAGTAAATTCCCTGTCCTCTACCAGAATGACAAAACCTCCATGTAGAAGTGTTAACATCAGTTTGTAGGTCCTGCCTGGCACAGCTTGGGACACTGCAGTGCATTGGTGAGTTTGACTCGTTGGGGAAAAAAAATTCCTCTTTATTATGAAATGAAGTTGAAACGTACTAAAAATGGCAAGCAGCCCATTCGAAACTCTGCAGGGGAATTTGCAGATGTGTGTGCTTTCAAATAAATTAATTTGAATCTGGCAAAATTAATTTATTATTAATTATTATAATTTAAAATTATTATTTATTATTAATTCAGTCAAATTTTAAACAGAAAGACTACAGAATTATCCCTAATCTCATAACAATATCAAATGTAAGAGGAACACAGATCGATATGTCCTCTGAGTGCGTGTTTATAGTATCATCCTTAATCTGCTCAGCTTCAATAGCTGAAACCCAGTTAATGACTTAAAGTTACTAAAAGCATTCTTCAAATACAATATTTTTTATGTAAATGCTCAGAAAAAAATTGAAGTGAGGCCAGGGACTCATGGTTTTTGAATCACCAGTTTTGTCTGCAGGAGAGACTGTTTTTAGATAACATTATCATTTTATTGGAAATTCAATTTCTTGAAAATTAGGAAGGAAAGATACGTTGTTGTTGCTGTCAGTTTGGGTTTCTCTGGCTCTTCTATTTGGTATATTTTTTGTTTATTTTTTCTCTCTGTGTTTTAAAGCCCATTTCAGTCTAGTTTATGCAGGCTGCCAGTGAGGGGTGCTAAATAACCACCCTGGAGAGGCTGCAGCTCCTGGAGCTGTGTCCTGCTTGGAGCCACAAATCATGTTTAAGGGTAAAAACAAACCCCTGGGAAAAGGAAAGGTGTGAGACCCCCACTTCATAACGCCCAAATTAAAGGATTGTCAGGATTTTACTGTTCAGAAGCAGCCAGGATGGAAAATCCTCAGGCAGTCTGAAGTCTGTGAGAGTGCCATCGCAGGATGGATTCAGCAGCGTGAGATGTGAAAAGCTGGCTGGAGGGGACCAGGTCTCTGGTGTGAGTAACTCACGGGGCAGAAAGGAGAGCTGCCAGGGCAGGCATGGCCTGGTAGGAGTGAAGATCTTGGCCTTCCCAAGGTGGGAAGGTTCATACAGTATATTTTAAAGCTTGGATATTGAAAAGGAAGACTCTTTAATTCTAGACACAACAGCATATCCTTCCTCTTTCATGTTAGCTGCTCACTCACTGAATCTCCTGGTGAAGATTCTCAGCCTTATAAGCTGAAAATGTGCATTACCTAGGTCCAAAAGAATGGTCTTTGGTAACACGCTCAGTGGTTTACATCCCAAAAACATCCTTCAAAGTAAAAACTGCACAGCTGGTGAGTTGACATTGGTGCTGGAAGGCACGTTGGCTCCTTCAGGCACCGTGCGGATGCTCGCTGCTTCCTGATGCGATGCTCTGTAGTGGTGTCTCAGTCTGGGTTTGGAACTATTTTAAAACAGACATTAAAGGTGCAGATATAACCAGGTGAGACAATAAATACACCAGAAAACTCTCTTCTTAGGAGAAAGAAATCCCTTCTTGGATTTCTGACATGACTTCTTGTAGGGGGATTAGAATGGGGGCAGCAAATGGAAGAGACAGTAGAAGAAAAAACTCCTCCACCAGCTGAAAGTCAGCAGTGGCAACAGAGTGTTTTCTCTGTCTGTCAGAGACAAAGGGAGTTCTTGAGTCCTGGCTCCTAAATGACAGTTTCTTACATGTCCCTGAAAATAAAGCCTTTTCTTCTCCTTTCTGAATAAAAAACAATGAAATAAAACATGTAATTTCATTTCATTCTGCACCAATTGCTCCTCTGGGCACAGTGAAACACTTTGTTCTCAGGTGCGAGTGGATCAGTGTAGTCTCAACACTCATCTGGCACGTGAGATTCATCCTTCAAGCTGCTAGAGAGGATTTGCTCTGGGCTCGTGTGCTAACACCCTGGGTCGGACAGCATCTGAATAACAGTCCTTACAGCTGGGCTAGGCAACAAGGTTCGCTGTTCATACCAAGTGGTCTGACTCTGGCAGGGCGACAGGAGGATGGCTGAGCCTCAGCCTGGTTTGGTGCCTGGAGGATCATTCTCAGAGCCAGACTGGGCAGGTCCGTCTTCACTTGGGAAGAGGACTGTCACCAGCTCTTTGCTGTTCAGGTAAATGCCCCAATTGCTCAGCTGGTGGTAACAGGGTAGGGGCTACTACCTTGGGGCTAAGTTTCAAACAATTTGGGGATGAAAAGTGAGCCTTTTGGCAAAGAGGAAAACTACTACAACTCTCTCTCCTCATCTGCTGGTCCTCATTCAGGGCTAATGCCCAGCACCAGCTCACTTTTTCTTTCTGTCTCTCTCTGTGATTTCACATGTAGGTCCCAGGGGTCTGATTCCCTTGCCTTCGTGTCTGCAGCCTGTCAGTGAGCTGCGGGCAGCAGGGTGGGCAGCCGTCTGATTTACCATGGAGGGATGAGACTCTTCCCTGGGAATGCACCAAGGGAACAAAGCTGGTTAACTTCAAGCTTTTGGTTCATCTAGTGAAAGTGTAGCATGGATGACAAGTAATGTCTGTCATCCTTTTGCAAAAGATTTGAACACAGGAGCTTCCTGAGCACTGTTTGGGAGGGTTTGCTTTGGAATTTATCAAATCATCACTTTTTTGTGTACTGTTGCAGAGTCTGTCACCTCTGCAGCATGGGACTGTGTGCCACAGCACCCAAAGGAAGGCAGCAGGAGTGAGGAACCTCTGCAGTACCGGAGGTGCCTTCCCCCCCCCCCCCCAGGGCATTTGGCTGCGGTGGAGCTGCTCGTCATCTCCCGCCCTGGGGCATGAGCCTGGGGACAGCCACTGGACTCCCACAGCTCTTAGCAAGGCAGGGGCTCTCTCCCAGGGGCTGGGAAGGAGTTCTTTGTCCTTCCCCCCCCAGATAATCCTATTGCAGCATTGACTGTGCAGAAATTAAATACTAATCTCAGTGTCCTCAAAACTGCAATAAGACTCCATGCCTTTAGAGCTGTGTAATTCCCACTGAGAAAAGCTGTGCTCGTCCAGACTCCTGTTTGCCCTCTTACTTTCACACATACACACATCCATTCTTCATCTTGCTTGCACTTATTCTAGCCCTTGCTTTCTGAGTACCTCCTTCATGAGATATCGGTGGATTTGATTATTTTCCCCAGGCTTATTGGCTTGCACCTTCTCATTATTATTCTTTGTCCCTACAGGATTTGTAAACTTTTCAAGTCCTGTTGTATTATTTCTCTGTCATCACTTGTGTTTGTAACACCTCCCAGCTTCACCTGGGCTCCAAACGCAGCACACTATTTTCTATGAAGACCTGATAAGACCACATCAGCTTGACACCAACTTGGATATCTTCCAGGACATGTGCTCCCGACTAGACTGCTGTTACACCCTGTAGAAATGAAGCAGTGACAAGTCAGTGGGGTGCCTTGCCTCCCAGCCAAAGGTGTGAGGTCATACCTTGTGTTCCTGCTGATGAGCACAGCGCAACCAGCTCAGCTGTGAGCGACTGGGTGGTCATTCAGGCTGGGCCCATTGGTGTGTCACTGGTGGTAAAAGCTGGATTAGCTCCCACGGACCTGAGAGGAGAGTGGGGATCTTCCAAGCCTTCCTGACCAAGCCAGGAAGCCTGATGTGATGGGGTGACTACTCTACTGGGGATGCTGGTGTCAGAGGGAGTTTTTAGCCTTTCACTGATGTTTGGAGGTTGTGTACTAGTGGTACGACAGCATATTTATTAAGTGTCATGGCAGCAACCTGGTCAGGGACAATTATCAGGAAGCCCCTGTGTTTAAAATGTAAAAGTGGAAGAAGCTGTAGCTTGGAGAGAGAGGGGAGACCAAGCGGCCCTGAACATGGGACTTGAACAGGCTTCCCTGCTCTTCCCTGGCATCCTCATGGGCTCTGGGATCTCTGCCTGTCCATGTTCAGCTCTGAAATGAGGATGGTATTTCTCTGTGGCCAGGAGTGCTGAAAAATAACTGTTCTGGGCCTAATATGAGCAGCTATCAAAGACCAAAATGTTACCATTTTGTAAGACATGGGGTAGGCAGGGTAATTACTGTCTCAGGACTAGGACTCTAGGTTTGCACAATAATTGAGGAGGCGATAAGAGCCAGAGCTGTGGGCAATTACATGGGTGAGTCTGTACATATGGATCTGTGCTGAAGCTCTTTACTTCACAGGTAAAGCACATCTTGCTGGATGCATGAAGTATGATAACTCCCTAAATGGCAGATTAGAGAAGTAATAGTGCTTCTTTAGTGTAATTCTAAACTTATATTTTCACAAGGGCTAGATAAACATATTAGCAGCCAGAAGCTCTTTTGCACTTGTTGCTGATGGATATGCTTGTCCACTTTGTGTCTGTATGGCTTCACAGGTCCCATGGAGTTACAGGGATGGAGGGCAGATATTTAGCTTAAGGGGCCACAGGGGATGGAGGACAGAAGCNCAGGGATGGAGGGCAGATATTTAGGTTGAGAAGTGGGCTGGGGTTGACTGGGAGCTCTCCTGGGAGGGAGAAGAGCTGAGCAGCGACCACCTGTATTACGCCTCTGCTCCCCTAGGTGTTAGTGCGGGGGAGATTTTGCCGCCAGCGTGGTGAGGCAGCTGTTTTGATGCCTGTCCCAAGGGAGGGATGGGGGAGTCCCGCCATGTACTTCTGGGACCACCTATTTCCACTTGCCCTGCATGGGACTTTTGCTCTGCTTTGCGATTTGCTTTTCTTTTCCTTCCTCTTCCCTTCCTCTCACAGCTTTGCTGCAGCCTTTCTGTTGCTGGCTGGAGCTGTCAGGAAGTTCAAGAAGGATTTGTTGCTGCTGACCAAGAGCAGCTTGGCCAAGAGCAGCCACAGGGAAATGAGACAAAATAACCCTCAAGTCTTGGTAGCTCAAAGGCAGCTGCATGGGTTGCTGGATCTGAGCTCTGTTTGCAAAGGACCTCAGCCCTGAAATGCTGTAGTGAGGGAGAAAGCAGAAATGCTCATGGAGGCCTGCCACAGCACTGGTTTGGTTCTCCGGTTATGCAGGTGGGGAAGGACAAAAGCTCTGGACACAGGCGGTGTTGGCCCTTGTTGAAGAAGTGCCGGCAGCAGTCATCTCTCTGCCAGCCAGACTCACAGCCCCTCCAAAGGTTTGCATCACTAAATAAGCCAGTGGTTATTCTCCATCTGCTGGGGGGTCCTATTGTGTCCTGCTTCTGCACTATTGACTTTTTCTTTCCTCCCATTCAGCTTTGCCATGTTGGCTCACGGTCCTGTGGTAGCCCATGTGTTGTCTGGGGCAGCCCTGTTGCCCTAATGCCAGAGCTGTGCTCTCGCTGAGCGTCCCCGCGGCGCTGGAACAGCCTTGGCAGCCCTGCGGCCGATCTGCCTCCTTCTGTGTGCCCCAGATCCTGCCCAGCCCTGAGCAGACTCATGGACAGGCAAAAGCGTGAGGTGGCCTCAGCAGTGTCAGGGTGGTGCCGGGGCCAGGCACGGCACAGGGGTGGCTGACCTGAGCTCTCATCTCTCTCTTCCTCGGTTGAAAACATTTGATAAATGTTTGAGAAAAGGAAGAAAGAAGAAGAAGATATAAATTTGACATGCCTTAAAAAAAGACCTATCTGGAACTAGGTTGCGAAACACATTCTGTTAAAAATAGAAGGAATATTTTAATAAATGCAAGTCAATATTCTAGCAGATTAACTTCTGAAAACCTGAGGTAAAAACTGTGTTACACTTATTAGGACACGATGAAGATTTAAGTGAGACATTAAAGAGATGTGTTCTGAGTAATATACTGGATTTGCTGTAATTTTATTAAGTCAGAGGCAAGCCTGGCACCATGCCTTCCTTCACTTCGTTACTGCATCCTATGAGCGCTTGATGTCGTCAGTAGAGGGAAAGGAGCTGGCACCAAGGGTGGATTTTTAAATTCATATTATCACAGTTTGGCCCATGGAAAGGTGATGGCTTAAAGGAGCTAAAATCAAGCCTGGAACCCATCTAAATAGAAACAGGCAGTTTTTTTCATCTGCAGATGATTACTGGTATTGCTATCCAGCACCCCAGAAACAGATTAACATTTAATTTACGTCACTCTGCTCAGCAAGGATGTTAGTTTTGGACTTGCTACAAAGGTCTTTTGTGCTGTACTCCTCTTAAAAACATTATTTTAGGGTCTCCTCAATTCAGTGATGGTTGTGCTCAAGCCGCTAGAAAAGTCCGCACTGACACATTACCTCCCGTACGATGACAGAGGGACATGGTGCGAAAACAAAGAAAAGCTCTAATCTGCATCGAGCCATAATGAAACTAAATTTTGCCTTAACTGTGTTCAGTTCTTCTGCCATCACTGTCGCATGCCAGAGGCTTTTTTTCCTAATTGAAAATGATAGCTCCCTGGGTGCCGGGGAGTCATGTGGCAGCCTTTTATTGTTGGGTGGATTATGTGCCCGCTATATTTCACACACCGCCTGGAGAAATGCGGCAGATTTTATTGATATGAGGGACAGTCCTTCATCCTTTTTTTCCCCTGTCTCTCTCTCTCATGCTTGCATTTGCAGTGCAGCTCATTTCCAATTTTATTAACATCTGGGATGTTGTAGGAAGGCTTCAGTACAAAAAGTAGCGGAGAGCTCAGGAAGAAAAATTCCCTGATGCGTGGATTACAGGGATGTGCACGGGTATGCTTCCACTATTCCAGTAAAGGAAAATTTGGGAGAAAAAAAAATCCTCTGAATTTATTTGACCACAAAAATGTTAAGGAAAGAAAATACATCTGTCCTAAAAAAGGTTAATCTAGCCTTTCAAGCTGAGGAGATTAATGGAAGTGTAAAAACTAATATAGTTTAGAAACTAAGCCAGCTTTAGAAAGCAAGATAAGGCTAATGACAAAACGAATCACTTTATAACCATTTAGTATGAATGGTTTATGACTAATGAGGTACTGGTTGGGTGTCCCTCTCTGAGCTGCGGCTGTGGTCCAGCGAGGGTGGGCCAGCAGCTTCCTCATCCCCCAGTCACCCCCTGAGACTGCATCCTGCCAGGGCTGTGCTGAGAAGGGGGGGGATGCATCGCTGGCCACGGGCTGTGGGACAGACCCGCACCACTGCAAGGCTCACTGGCACTGAGACCAGCAGGATGCTGCACTGAGGGCTTTTCAGAGTGTAATTTGCTTTGCCCACTGCTAAAAAGCACAGCTGTTCTGCATGATGGAAGTTGCTCTGCATCTGCATGAACTTGAAGTTGTTGGTGAGAAAATGGGGCAACCTGGGCAGCTCCCCCTCAAACTACAGCCAGCCCAGGGGTGGCTGTTGCCTGCACCCCACCCCACAGCCCAGGAGGGGCTTGGACACCTCACACATGGGCAGACACCTACATTTAGCTGTCCTAATTTTGGACTGTTGCCCCCTGAGGGATCCCCTGGTTCAGTACAGTAAGTTTCCAGAAAAGCCGAGCCCTGTCTGCCAGCGGTGCCTGGGCTGGCAGGTGTCAGCAGGCATCTCAAACTGTGACCTGCATCGCATCCCACTGCTGATGGCTGGGGGGGAAAGACCACATTATTGATAGATGAGCCCCATCCAAGCACTCCTGAATTTGGGCTGAAGTGCTATGGACTGCTCTGTCCTTCCCTGTTCATACTGAACCTCAGGCATCACCTGTCAGTGCTGCAGGGTGGTGGGAGGTGCTGCCCCACCAGCCTCTTGAGTATCTGGCAATGTCTAAGGTGGCATTGCTTCCAGCACCAGCCAATATTGAGGCAGTAATGAGATTCTCCAGATCCTTGGGACAACCTCCTCAGCTGTGAGCCCCCCTCCCAGCACAATGGCTGACTCCTGGGATGGAGGATGCGGAGGCTGGAATGTGCCTCTGGCACGCTCCATCTCTCTCTGCTTTGTACAAATAACCGAATGCTCATGGGAACAGCAACTGGCAACCTGATCCTCCCTGCCCCAGTCACCCTCTCTCATGTTCTTGTGCTCTCTCTCTTAGCTAATGAATATTTATTTAGACAAAGTGAAACAGTGCTTTTAACAAATTGTCTTGGGCAAAATTTAGCCTTAATTGGGTATGTGTTTCCAGAGCACTTTACTGTCCTCTGCTCAGGGTAAATGGATGGAGGTGCAATATTGCAACAGCTCTTCATATTAAGGCATGGGAAATGTCAAGAATACATTTTTCTGCCTTTAAATCTTAACGAAAGCTGCCCTATTTGATGAAGGGCTCTTCTGTGAGGATTGGAGGGTTGAAGGAAGGAGGACTTCATTTTTTGTTTCATTTTCCTTTTAAAGTGCCTGTTCCAGAGTCCTCTGACACTAGCAGAAAGTTTGGGCATTGGATGATTTCTTAAATTAAGCCTATTGCTGTATCATCAAACTCATGGGAAGTCATCAGAGGAAATCCAGAAGCTGCCGGAAGGACCATGCCCTTTGGGCAAGGCAGTCATTCACGGGTCAGACCTAAGTGTGGCTTCCTTCAAGTTCCCAGTGCTGCTTTACAGCTGATGTTTGAAACACCTGCAATGCAGCCCCCTCTATGGCAAGCACAGGTAGCCCTGGACCAGCTTAAATAGCATCACTCATAGAATCATTGAATGGTTTGGGTTGGAAAGGACCTTAAAGATCATCAAGTTCCAAACCCCTGCCATGGGCAGGGACACCCTCCACTAGACCAGGTTGCTCAAAGCCTCATCCAGCCTGGCCTTGAACACCTCCAGGGATGGGGCATCTACAGCTTCTCTGGGCAACCTGTTCCAGTGCCTCACCACCCTCATCATGAAACGTTTCTTCCAAATATCTAGTCTAAATCCACCCTCTTTCAGCTTAAAACCGTTATCCTTTGTCTTGTCACTGCACTTCCTGACCAAGAGTGCCTCCCCATCTCTCCTGTAGCCCCCTTTAGATACTGGGAGGCTGCTATTAGGTCTCCTCGGAGCCTTCTCTCCTCCAGGCAAAATGGCACGTAGTGCTGCAGCACTGTAAGAGCTCAGCAAGAATGCCTGGCTCTTTGAGGGGCTGGTACTAAAGTAGTGATGGTGACACGTACAAATACATGTGTATGTACATATATATGTGTGTGTGTTTTATGTGTAAATAATATACATATATATATATCACAGTAGTGAAGGCAAGCTCCATCATGTTCAATTTGTGCAGCCACCTGCGCTGATGGGTGCAGTTCGCCGCTGGCAGAAGCAATAACCGCCAGCTTGCCTCAACTTGCCTGCTCACAAGAGCAGCAGGTTAGCAGCCACATCCTCAAAGCCTTTTGAAAATGACCTGCTGTATTTTCCAGCAACAGTAAGGTAAACAGGCGCTCATCAATTGGCCCAATTTACAAAACTGTCCTTTGTCCTTCTTCTCCCTTGGTGTGAAGAGTCCCTTTTGAGGGATGCCCTGGCCAGTCCCTGAAGGTCTCAGTCACAGGAGCAGAGCTGGTGGGTGAAACCAAAATCCCAGCTGCTCCCCTGAATAGTGGGCAGAGCCCTCCTCGATGGGGCTACAATTGTGTCTCATTGGTTTCCCTTCCTAAAAGTCCAGATTACCATGGCTGCCCCTGGTGTGTTCACTTATTTTCAAATGTCCTTTTGATTGTAGATTTGTGTGAGTTATTTGGCTATTCTACACCAAATGGTCTGAGGGCCCAACAATTTATACACACACAACCTGTGTCACTTTTACAGATCTCTTGCTTTTTTCCTGCCTCGTAGAGATTCATGCACATTTTTCGGCATGAGACATATTTAAAAGAGAAAATAAAAATAACACATTAATCCTTTTCTTCCTCTGCCTCCCAGATGAGCAAGACCTTTGGAGTATAGTAAAACCTGTTCCTTAATTTATGGAGAAATGCATAAGCCTAAATCAAGCTCTGAAAAGATTAGATTAAAAACATTCAGTGAAAAAACTTCATGGAGACCAATCCTGCAAGTTCCTGAAAGCTTCAAGTTGTTGAACCCCCTGAGCTGCCACAGTCACCTCTTGCCTCCAGGACAAGACTAAAGAAAGCTATTTCCTGCCCTGTGGAAAATGCCAGTGGGTACAAATGCCAGCGCAGATCTCATGCCTGGACAGCTGCTGCAGATGCCAGCCCCAGTGTGTTGTCCTCATGATGCAGTGCCCCAGTACCCACTGCACCAGAAGCACCTGCAAGTACTCACCCCAGACAGAGCTTGGGACTGTAGCACAGAGTAACATGCCAGAGTGATGTGCTGAGCAGATTTAAAGCCTTTGACTTTTGCAGTAACTTTTTTTTTTAAATCGTCCAACTGATCGACCAACCAACACAAAGCCGCTGCACATCTAACATGGGACAACCACCTGGAGAGGTAACTCCCAGCACGTGGTGGCTTCTTGGGAAGATGATGGTGTTGGTTGTATTTTATTTTTCAGATGTGTCAATTATAGAATCATAGAATCACAAAATCACAGAATTACAGAATAGTTTGGGTTGGAAGTGACCTTTAATGTTCACCTCATCCAAGTTCCCTGCAATGAGCAGGGACAACTTCAACTTGATCAGGTTACCCAGAGCTCCATTCAACTTGACCTTGAATGTTTCCAGGGACGGGACATCTGCCACCTCCCTGGGCAACCTGTTCCAGAGCCTCACCACCCTTCCTTATATCTAGTCTAAATCTACCCTCTTTTAGTTTAAAACCTTTACCCCTTGTCCTATTGCAACAGGCCCTACTAAAACGTCTGTTCTCATCTTTCTTACAAGCCCCTTTTAAGTACTGGAAGGCTGTTATAAGGTCTCCCTGGAGCTTTCTCTTCTCCAGGTGGAACAATCCCAACTCTCTCAGCCTGTCTTCACAGGAGAGATGTTCCAGCCCTCTGATCATTTTTGTCTCCCTGTAACTGTTTCTGCATAAGAGCGTTGGAGATAACTTGGGTAGTGTTGCCATGTATAAACCTTCTAACCTAAGAAGAGAAATAGGCCAGGAGTGCAGCAAATGTTTTTCTGTCTCTCCAAGGCACAGAAATGTGTTTCATCAGAGGAGAACAAGCTGGGAGCAATAGACATAACAGGATTAAAATGGTGGCTGCTCTGTCATTTTCCACGCTAACCCGGGTGCCTGAGAATTGCTGAAATATGGCTGAAATGCTGCTGCACTACAGCTTGTTTAAAAAAGTGATTTGTTAAAAGAAAATCCATGCCGAATAACTGAGTCTGGTCCATTAAAATAATGTGTAAACACTGGCCCCACAGTTTAACCATCACACATTTTGATAGCCTTTAGGAACGGAAAGGCAATTCGCACCCCTCTCTGCATTATCATATAACCTCATCAGAAGATAAACAGCCTCCTTACCCCCAAACATTTTGCAATTTGCATTTAGATTGTTTGGTGCCAATGTTCAGGATAAGATACTTCCCAGCTCTGTCAAACAAAACCTGATTGTCATTTAGCAGCATGGCAGTCAATTTATGTTTCCATTAATGCAGATCCCAGGCAATTATCTGGGGAGGGGAGGGAGAAAACCTTAACAAATTGCCCCCCTGTCTGCTACGCTGAGCTTCCAGTGGGCAGCTGGGGGGGCAAATTGGACATACCCATGAGGAAGAAAAAGTGGATGCCTTTCTATTGTTGCTGGGAAGAAAGGAAAGGTGTGGGGGGGAGCAGGTCACGGACTTCTTGACTGTGCAGCACTACACGAGAGCCAGGTCCGAGTGCTTCATGGAGGCAGAAGTGATGGAGGGCAGGGTACCGACATCCGCGTCAGGAACAGTGATGGGGACATGGGCTTCCATTCCCAACCTGATGTGTTGGCAGAGCCAGGGCCTCAGAGGGTTTCCTTGGGGCTGGTACAGCACATGTCCGCTCAGCAGGTGGAGATGCCCTGCCAGGCACCACCTTGTCCCTCTAGTCCCCTGGACTGTGCCTGCACCCTCCTTGGTGAGCCAGCTCTGCTTGGCCAGGTGGTATGGCAGAGAATGTGTCTTCCTTGACAGAAGGACCACTCAGTGGATGAGGAATTGGCTGGATGGTTGCACTCAGAGAGTTGTGGTCAAAGGCTCAATGTCTGATTGGAGACTGGTGATGAGTTGTGTTCTGCAGGGATCAGTATTGTGGCTGGTGGTGTTTAACATCTTTGTGGGAGACATGGACAGTGGGATGGAGTGCACCCTCGGCAAGTTTGCCAATGGCACCAAGCTGTGTGGTGTGGTGCACACGCTGGAGGGAAGGGATGTAATCCAGAGGGACCTTGACAGGCTTGAGAGGTGGGCCTGTGCAAACCTCATGAAGTTCAACAAGGCCAAGTGCAAGGTCCTGCATGTGGGCTGGGGCAACCCCAACCACAAATACAGGCTGGGTGGAGAATGTAAATTGAGAGCAGCTCTGAGGAGAAGGACTTGGGGGTGTTGGTAGACGAGAGGCTCAGCATGACCTGGCAATGTGCACTTGCAGCCCAAAAAAACAGTCATATACTGGGCTGCATCAAAAGAAGCGTCACCAGGAGGTTGAGGGAGGTGATTCTACCTCTCTGCTCCGCTCTCGTGAGACCTCATCTGGAGTACTGTGTTCAGCTCTGAAGTCCTCAGCAAAGGAAGGGCATGGACCTGTTGGAGCAAGTCCAGACGAGGGCCACAAATATGATCAGAGGGCTGGAGCACCTCCCCTATGAGGACAGGTTGAGGGCTTTGGGGTTTTTCAGCCTGGAGAAGAGAAGGCTCTGGGGAGACCTTATTGTGGCCTTCAAGTCCCCAGAGGGGTCTACAGGAGAGATAGGAAGGGGCTTTTTACAAGGGCATGCAGTGACAGAATGAGAGGTAATGATTTTAAACTGGAAGAGGGCAGATTTAGACTAGGTATTAGGAAGAAATTTTTTACTGGGAGGGTGGTGAGGCACTGGAATAGATTGCCCAGGGAAGTTGTGTATGCCCCATCCTTGGAGGTGTTCAAGGCCAGGTTGGATGAGGCTTTGAGCAACCTGGTCTAGTGGAGGGTGTCCCTGCCCATGGCAGGGGGGTTGGAAATCAATGATCCAATGATTGGCACCTTAAGGTCCCTTCCAACCCAAACCATTCTATGATTCTATGATTCCTGGCAATGGGACTACCCTCCACTAGTGCCATGCGCATCCCAAAACTGCACTACTGGGGCCTGACAGGGGGTTATGCGCACTGACATGACTGACATCATCTTTACCAAGCTCTTTTGCTTGGGAAATACAAATTTACTATGTTTTCCTTCTCTGACAGTAAATCGAAGACACTCCTCTCTTCCCTTTTGTTTTAATGGCTTCAGTTTTCCTCTGTCCCATCACTTAGCGGTGGTCCCCATCGCTGCTGCACTCCCTATGGTAAGCTCATGGAGGACAGCAACCTCGCCACCGAAGGCAGCTCCCCCATCACCCACCCCCATCTTTTGCTGGAGTGCAGACGGTGCCTTCCCCTGCTGTGCAGCACCAATGGCATTGAGCAAGCCCAGGGTTTCCCTGGACATGGCATTTCCCCTGAGGATATTCACCCCTAACTAAAAAGCCATCCCCCCTTTGCAATGCCCTCTCTGAGATGGTTGGGCAGGTACCACCAAGGTGGCCCCACTCCCCAGCTGCACTCTTTGCCTGTAGGTTTCTATACACACATATGTACGTGCACACAGCAGGCTGCAAAGTTTGTAATCCTGCACAAAAGATCATTTCTCTTGCTTGTTCAAAAAAAGCCGCATCGCACCTTGACCTGTGTGAGCGAGCCATTTGTGTTGGAAACACCTTTCAGTGACTTCCTTGCCAAGTTGGTGGGATGCTGGTTGACTTTGCCTGGAGCCGTGGGGGTCTCCATGGGGTGGGAGTAAAGAAGAGAGCTAAGTGGGAATGGGCTCACCTGCAACTGAGCTGTAGCAATAAACATGTCAGGGACATGCAGCATGCTGCTGGGAGGGGCGGGGGGGCTGTGACGACCCCCCTGGTACAAGCCCCTGGGTGTCCTGGCTTGTGGTCCCTCTGTGGCAGTGTGGGACAGGTGGGGCTGCTCAGTGAATGAGAAAAATCAAGTTGTTTTCTGGAGGAAGGGGAGACACCCGCAACCCAGTAATTGGAAATACATCTGTGATTGCTTGGAAAGTTATATTTGCTACATGAAAGGCTGGGATGCGAGGACAGGGCCTTCTCCAGACTGTATCACCTCTTGGCTTTCCTGCTAGTACAGATCATTTATTTGGTTTGGCACTGACTAGCCAAGCTGTGTAGCTGCCAGGTTCACCATGTTATAAGGAGCTGCTGATGTCAGGAAGAGGTTTTGGCCGCAGGAAAGCTTTGCAGATGTTGTCCAGGTGGTTCTGCTCTCCACGAGCGTTTAGGAATAGTCAAGCCATGTAACAATTTTATGACGATTATTTTTCTTTTGAAACATGACTGGGATTCCTATCAGGCACTGGAGCAGGAGCAGAGGATATGTGGTGTGAAGGCTGGGCGAGGTGCATGGCGTCTGCTGGCAACACAGGTGGGAGAGGTGCCAGAGGAGCAGCATTTGGTGAAGCATGGAGGAGACTGGCACTCCAGACCAGCTTGGAAATAGCTGGCAGGCTGCTCCCTATGGTGTTCTGCACCGCACTGCTTGCCAGGCAGGGCAGGCAGTGAGGCTGAGCAGGAGAGGTATTGCCTGCCTGTGTTCATATTCTTGTGGTTCCCATGTTTTAAAATTTTGCCTTAGGAGCCAGCTCCTGGGCTGAGGTAACGAGAGACTCGTGTCACCTTGCCTGGAAGAGTGGCTGCTTGAGCAAGCCCATGATGAAGACATCCCTGCGAGCAAGCTGAGCATGGCTCCTCCCCGCCTACACACTCCCAACTGGGGCAATGAATCAGCACCTGTGGGTGCCTCTTCCTCAAAGGCATTTCAAAAGCATCTCCCAGCCAAACCAAAGCAAACACGTTCAGACTCTGCATGCTCCCACCCAGCCGCTCTGCACCATGCTGCTGAATGGGAAGCTTGGGACACATGCAAAAACGGGGCTCATGCCCCTCACCTGGGTTAGGCAGGAGTTCAGTTGCCCAAGGTAGAACCTGCTCCTTCCCTTTCTCCTGGTTCCTCAGCTGTGTGTAGCCTGGAGGACACATGGAGCCTGCTGGCGCCATGCCTGAGACCATGTAAGGAAGGAGGAAGGGGGTCTTCCCCTGTCCACAAACCTGCTCAACTCACCAGGTGATTTTAGAGCACCCCCAAAGCCTGCTAGCAGGATCAGAGGCTGCTCTTTTCCTTACAAACGCTTCTGCTGCCGCATCCCCTCCCAGCATCTCTGCTGCAGCCTTAGTTCCTCTTCCTGGCTTGTCCCCTCTCTCTTTTTCTGGACCTACACACCTTTTCTCCCCAGGTAAGTTAAGTGTTACCTTCTTAAGATTTCAAAAAATTCCAGATCTGCCAAAAGAAGATCCAGAAAGAGATTCTGACTTTGCTCAGTCTTCTCTTACCTTTAGCTGGCCTTCATTTATGTGGGAATTACTACTGAAAGCAAGGGACATGTAGGGTCAGTTCAAAAAGGCAGGGTTTGCAGAGGAGTCTTCCCTGTTTTCCTTGAGAACCTCAGAGCCACTTACATTATCTGTTCACTTTGCCATCTAATAGAGAGAGAAACCTCAGACAAGTTGCCTTAATGTTTATTTTATTTAAAGAATCAGAAACACAGTCATTGTAGTTCATTTGTACTCATATCCGCCAACATTTTCTAAATCACGTTAACATTCATGTATAACAAAAACATTTTCTGAGCTGTGCAAAGTTCAAAGGAATTGTTCAATTACTTGAACCCATTTCTAGAAGAGCAAACCTGGCATTCTACAAACTGAGGCCACCAGAAGGAGTCTTTTCTTCCCCCTCCTCCCCTCCATCCCCCTCCACTGTAGGAGATGCAGATGCCCCCTCCTCTCCCTTTCCCTGGTATGACAGGTAAAAATTAGACCACAGTACAAGTTGAACGTCTCTCAGTCCAGGACTTTCCAAATGGCACTGGGTCACGTTTTCGTATCACTGAGCTGTATTAAATTCTGTACTTGTGCTCCTGGCATGGAAGTGATTTGTCCAAGAAGATTATTCAGTAACCCAAACTGTGATGATAAGCAATAAACAGGGGCCAGAAACAGCTGTTATCAAAACAAAAACACCACCTCCCTCCCCCACGAATATTTTTCCTTGCAGGAGGTATGACTGGAAGGGTTGTCATCCATTAAAAAAAAATCATCCTCCCTGCAAAATATATTTTAAAGCACTGATTTCATGACATGACATTTGCTTGTTTTTCTTGATCTTCTCACACACCAACTTTTATCCTGTTAGAGTTAAGTGTGAAAAGGTGGAAATCTGGAACCATTTTAGATCTGGCTAAACACAATAGGCAGCAAGCAAGCCGTCATCCTGTTTCATTTTTCTGAGTGTAGTAAATACACCCACAGAACAGAATTTCAAGAGAGCTTTAGCCACTGTAAGTTGTCAGAAAACATCTCCTTATCTCTGACAGGTCTAACCCAGAATTTTTATTGGAATTGATAACACGCATTTTGGCACTGCTGACTTGCTAACTGTGCAGTTTACTGTTGGAGGTGCAGTGATATCAGTTCTGATCTGGACCAAATAAGTGGACAGATATGGCTCTAGTCTCCACAAAGTCTTTCCAGAAGACATTTCTTCAGTCTCTCATTGGTCATAAAATGACAATTTCCTCTCAACAGTAACTAAACTTTTAGTGGCTGACTTATTACAATCTGGAATACGAACAAACGCGGCAATGTTAAGCATAAAAAGAAACACCCTGAAAATCACGCCTCCCTGTTTGAAGGTGCTATATTTGGCCATGGACTGTGTTTCTGGAATCAGTTTGTTACGTGTGACAGTAAGAAGAAACTTATTTTACAGAGAACAAAGTCACAGAGCTGAACTGAAATAGGAATGCTCACTTACATGGGTTTTGATATGTACTAGCATACACGGCTTGAACGAAAACAAAACTTACACCTTCACATATGAAATACTGGTAATGCAGTAATGATGTTCACCCACTGGGCCTCTTCCTTTTAATAAGATCATCTCCAGGTTACAGTGCCTCCGACATGCTTTTAAACGACCACCACATGTGGGCTTTGGCAAACAGCCAGCCACTGGCAAAGGCAAGGTATGGATACAGCTATGAAAAGCCTTTCATCACGTTTGATTCCTCAAGAGCTGATGTCTTTTTAAATACTCTCATAATCACATTATGGAATTTTTTCTCATTCTGTTTCATAGGAATAACTGGCTAAACTCACTTTACATTTATTGCACCTTTAAGTCCCTGGTAGATGGAAGCTTATATTGCCTGATACGGTTTGTATTGTAGTTTGATCACGATAAGAAACTGAACAGTCTCCAGAACTGTACATTTCTACAGTAAGAAATCACATTTTGATAACACTAATTACAGCTGTCGCAGATCAGCTCTCGTCTCCGTGATGCAACGACAGAGGAAAACTCCATGGTCCCTGCGCATGCTAGAACCTGCAGTGTTCTTCTTATTGCCATGAAAAAGTCAATTAAACCGACTCCTCTGGGAATTACTTCCAATTCTGGAGTAATTATCACTCTCCAGACAGAACGCTGTGCTTCAGCGTGGGTCTTCATCCATTCTAAGTATGTTGGAGAGAGCAAGCGTGTGCATGTTGCACAGGCAGGCCCCCCAGGTATATTTATCGGTGACCAAGTGGCTTTTTCTCTTTTCCTCTACGAAGCATGAACAAGCAGTCTGATCTTGATCTTCAGGTATGTTTCTAATTTTATACATTGAATGCAAATCTTGTTGCAGCCTCTCTGTTTAACCAAACCAAATCTTTAACAATTAAAAAAAATAGCACCAGATGTATGAAAAAGAGGAAATGTCTGATCTAGTAGGAATATATATAAAGTAGAGCAATTCTTACAGTAAAAAGGTACGTCATACAAAAAAGCAATGGGAAGTGATACTGAAGGACAAAACTCCATGCTGCATATAACAAGGGCAGAAGACAGGCAAAAGGGATTCTGCTCAAATAACCACAGTTTAATGGTGGAACTGTACTTCCTCCAGGACATCCCCGACGGCAGCGCCATGACACCAGGTGGTATGGGACTCTGAGCACTAACACACTCACTGACAAACTTGCGCAGCATATCTTTGAGGTATATAGAAAGCATGACATTAACATTTTGGACTCCTCATTCTTTCTTGCATGACGATGCACCGATCTTTAGCTGGGGTTTTCTCCACCCTCCCCTCCCTCTTTCTCCCTCAGGAAAAGCGAAATCCCAGTTTAAGAGCTTCCTAGCACACCTCCTTGAACTCTCAAATCCATCTTGCATAGGCCAGTAATAAGAACACTGCAGCTCTGACAAATAAGTTACAGCAATATAACAACTTTCCTCTTATTTTTTTTTAAAGATATCTTCTCTATAATTTACACAAAGGGTTAACAGCTGGAGTTTAGTTACGTACAGTCCAGATGGGCATCCTTTCAGTCTGTGATTCCAGGTGGAAGGCACTACTTCAACATATCACTGTATGCACTGCACACGGTCTCAGGAGGACAGCAGGGCACTGTGTGTCCAGAGCTGTAGACTGAAGGGCCTGGGGGGAGTCTTTGGAAATAAAAATGGCAGTGGTTATCAGTCCAATTTCCCTTTGCTGTTTCTTCTTGTGCTATGCAGTTTCCCCTGAAAGCTCCTCCAGTTGAGAGTGGTGAGCCATCCTCAGAAGCTCTCAACAAAGCTCCCGGGAAACAGGCCCGTCCTGCCGTTCCTCTGCAACGTCCCTTTGTACCAGCCGTCCTCCCGTTTCTTGTGCACAAACACAATGTCACCTTCCTTCAGTTCAATCTCAGCCTCACTCTGTGGCGGGTACGGGACCACAACACGGTACCTTTGGAGACAAAAACACAAAGACCTGGTCAGCCAGCGGTCAAGCCTGCACCTGATGGGAGTAGCCAGGCACCACGCATCTAGCAGATTCTACCAGACTCTACCTGGACTCTAGCCTACTCTGGCTGTTTTTATGCTGGTCTGAGCTGCCACCTTCATGGATGCTCTCCTGAATGAGAAGGGCTGTGTACGCCTGGTTCAGGAAGGGAACAACCCCCCAAAATCCCCCGGAGGGCACCTCAGTGGTTCCCCAGGGTGACACCTGCAAGCTGCTGTTGACTACTGAGATCCTTTCCCTATTTCTAGTGCTGACCTGTAAAGCCAGACCTAGAAGCCAGTGCTCCTTTCCCCCAGAACGCTAATGTTGTCTCAGTGCGGGCAGGTCCCTTCCAACCCTAACCATCCTATGATTCCATGACTACGATTGTATCTGTCTTGGGAATGTACTTCGGGTCCCTCAAACCTGGGAAGGGAAGCTAAAGTGGAGGGGTATCAAATGACTCTGGAAGCACTCTCCAGATCAAGAGGGTGCACCTGTTCTGAACAATTCACAGGGCTCTCTGGGAACTTACTTCTTAACTGTTACTTCATTTTAAGGCAGTAATGACAGGTCTGATCCTGATACAGCTATTGCTCACTCAGGCTTATCAGCAGGTGTCCTCCTGAGAGCACAGACTTGGGCCTTTTACATTGGTGCACTTGTGCACAGAGCAGAGAATATATTTCTGCTGCACTGTTTTTTTTTTTTTTCTTCAGCACGTGTACTTTTGCAGTCATCTGGCATTTAGTTAACAATCAATAACTGTCTTACTAATTGAAAAGTAATGAATATAGCAAGATAGTTAAAATATACCAGTTGATTTGCTCAAGCCCATCTCCTGAGGATTAATATTTCCACAACCACTGCATGGCCACTGATGCCTCAGTCATGTTTGTTACAAGGCAAGTGATTATTTAAAATAATACCCTGTCCTCAAGGACTGAGTTCAATGTGTCTTGGAGGCTCTGGAGCGCTCCCTGGGTCTATTTCCAGTGAGACGGTACTAAAGCAAGGGGATCTCCTGTGGCAGTCACTGATTTACTTTGTAGACATTGCTCAGGTACTTGGTGTCTGTGATTCTGAAACTAAGGACTCCACTTAGACGTGACATTGAAAATACCAGCTGTGGCTCTATGTTGAGACATCTCCATGGCCAAACACCCTGTTATTTGGAGAAGCACTTAACTCCATTTGGAGTGGACATTCTGCTCTAAAACCTGACTACAGCAACACCATCATGCAGAAAATATGTGTTCAAGTGCCATCAGAAATCTGCTGGTCTTCTCTGTCCCTTGGTCAATAAATCTAGTTCTCCCTTCCTTTGTGGAAAAGCAAATAACAGAGGTTGAAACGTGTGCTGCTGGCTGCAGGAATATGGTCTATCACACTATCATCTGTGGAACTGCTACACTTAAATTATGAAGCTTTGTCAATTACAGCCATTATGCAAATGAATGCACACATTATTTCAAACACTCTGCTGCAGTGTTGATTAATTAAATTATCAGAGTGGAACAATTGTAGCTAAGATGATGCCAAGTTTCAGATCTCACAACTCTATGCACAATCACAGAGCATTGGAGCTCTGCACCAGGATCTCAAGAGGCTTTGAGAGAGAAGAGGGTCAGACCTCAACAGCAGCCAGGTAGTGCAGAGGAACTCATGGGCCCTTTTGACAGATCAGGAAACAGAAACAAAGAAAAAGGTGGTGTCTTGGGCAGGGTTGCCCGAAAGACCCATCCGGGACTGCCAACACCTTACGTCATACCTGCACGGGGCCATTCTATTAAAGCCAAACTACATCCTAGGAGTGAGGAGCTGCTAGTCCCTAAATGGTTCACATGAGGAAGGAGGTGACCACGCTCAACAGGAATGTGCCCATTGTCATAAAAGGGATTCTACACAGCATCTCCTTAGAGACTTAGAAAAATAAATCTCAGTTGCTGCATTACCAAACAAAGTACTTTTTCCCATTGAAGGAAAGCCCAAATGCTATGGTTTAAATTAAATTAACTACAGTACCTCACAGGATAGCACCAAAGTGTTTTGATAGAATAATGAAAACATAGATATTAAAGACCTTGCAAATCGGTTACTAAATCCTCCGTGTGAGATGGAAAAAGATGCTATGCTTTTTCCCTTGTGAGGCTTTTGAAGCAGGGCCTGGGAGAGGCAGCCCAGTGAGGGCTGCAGCAGCAGCAGCATGGCACTGCTGCTGACATGGGGCTGCCCACCTGCAGCTCACTGCTGTGCTGCCCCTCCAGAGCTCCAGGTGGCATCTCAGCCTAGGTTATCCTCTGGAGCTGAGTTGCAAATACATTTATTAGCTGCTTTTTTTTTTTTTTTTTGGCAGAAAAGATCTCCTCTTCCAGACATCCTCCCTCACTCCCAAAAAGGCAGTCCTGTATGCTTCTATTTATATCTCTCCTTTTCTTTCATTTCTCCTTTTGTCCCCTCTTTGAGAAGAAAATTTTAGGTTTTCTTACACCAAAATGCTTCCTGGCATTTTAGACAGATGTCAGAGCCCTCTCAATTTTGTCTGTGTCACATTACACCTCTAAATTACCAACTTTTAAAAATGCTAATTAGCTGGGCAACAATCATGATGACAAATGTGGCAATGACCTCTGCCTGTGATTAAAAACATTTGGCATTTTCTGTTGTAAATTGTACTCTTGGATAGTTGTAATTCTGCCAAATGTTAATCATTTTGGCCCAAACACTCCACAGCAGCTGACTGTGTCAGGCTGAAGGTCCCACATTCAGCACAAATGGTCTCATCACCTTTAGGAACAACAGAGTTTTTGCAGCAGGTGAGGACTTCCACAAACTGCTTTCTGGTCCTCATACTTGGGAGCAAAGACCTGTCCTGTGGCTTCATTAGTCTGTGAAGGATGGTGTTCCTTCAGAAAATCACCTGCTCTCAGCCAGGTCAAAAGCATTCAAACCACCCCAAAATGGCACATGCTTAGTAGAGGCCTGCATGAGCACTGAAGGTAAGGTCTGTTGATTCATGCTCCAAGATGTCCTAGCTCTGCGGAACCTCAGCAGTTGCATTTCTCTTCCTTTCCCAGCAATGGGCTCCTCTCATGTTTGTCTCTCAGGGCACAAACTCGATGTTGCACTTCCTTGCTGCTGGCTGCTGTGGCATCCTTGGGTTGGGCACTTCATCCTCCGAGGGGACTATCCAGGATGAGCAGTGGCCTGGGGAGGGTCATCAGTGTCCAAGAGAAAATACATGAGGAGAGGCTGTGAGTAGTATCAGCAAGAAGAGGGGATGGGGTTTGCCTGGGCAGGGAAACCTCAGGGAGCTGGAGAGTGGGGTAAAGTGAGGGAGTGGGGTGGAGTGAGAGGGAGACCAATAGGAGAAAAATGGGGAGCTGAGGGAGAAATGGGACCATGATGAAAATTGGAAGCCCTGACAGAAGGTGTGGGAATGGCTGCTGAGGCGGGCAGCTGTGCTGAGCTCAGTCTGGGAAAGTAAAGAGCCTTGGGAGGGAGCCTGGGGCTGGGACATGACACCCTGTGGGGTAGAGACTGCATGAGGAGAGGCTGGCACTGAGGCTGAGGGTGGGAGGGGGACCCTGGCAGCAATTAACTCACTGAAAGCTGGAAATGGGACCATCATCCCTGTCCCTCTGCTGTCAGCAAAGACCTGGGAATACCACTGACCCATGTTATCCCAGCACTTGTCCTTGCAGTCTAAAGAAACACCTCTCCCACCCAGTTCTCACTTTGCTACTGCTGCTGACATCTTCAAGGTGCAGCTAAGACTCTAACATCAAATAGATGTTATATGATGGAAGTTCTGATTTTGCTTCCTTTAAAAAAGCGAACTGACTAAAAATGTCATGTATGTAGATGCACAAAGACATCCATTGCCTTAACAGGACAGGAATGTTTCACACCCATGAATCTGAGGTGAAGAAACAGGCAACCAAAATTGCCCATGACTTCACTTTCGCTTGTGTGCAATATAATCTTTCATTACGTGATTGCATACTATTTTTCCCATAGGATGCCTGCCTCATTTAGTGCACAAGATATCCTGCTCTCGATGTGACTCAAGGCTCTGACACGGAAGAGATGTGTGGCTGCCAAAGCCACCCCATCTTTTGCAGAGGTTGGAGGATGTCTAGTAAGTGACCACAGCAAAATTCAGAGTAGCGCAGGTGAGGGGAAAGTGGCTTCTCTGACTCCTCCAGCTGCAAAACCTCGTGCCACACTTTCCACAGAGTGAGACTCATCTCATGCACCCGAGCTGCGTAGGAGTCAGTCGTCTGGTCTAAATTACTCATGCAGGCTCTCTGTCAGCATGCACAGACAGGGAAGGAACAGTATTGATCAGAACTGATCAGTAACTAAGGGCTGGGCTCAGGCCTGGACACTGAGGAAAAAAACTCAAATATTGAGCATCCGTTCAGTGAGTAAATAGTGCATCCAGGACACTGATGGAGCTAGAGAAACTTAAGGAAACAGACATACAATGAGGCAAACTAGGTCTGCAGGGCAAACCTCTGATCCAGTCCCAATTAGAGTTCTTGAATTCAGATGCCTAGTGCAGGTTTCTGTTTGTCAGAGTTATCATGCACTCAGGACGGGTTTCAGGAGTCCAGTCCTGTGACTCCAAGGTTCCTTGTGTGTTATGGATGCACAGTTAGTTTTGTGTGAGATAGATAATAGGCAAAAATGAGGCATCTAGCCCAGTTAACCACCGCTCGTGCTTATTGCTGGAGCTCTATTTCTCCATCCTTTTACTGGCAGACTGCAGAGACCTGCAAAGTGCCTCTGTACACTGGAAGCCAGAACCCACTTCACCATATTACAGTGTCTGAATCAGCAGCCTCAGAAGATCAAATCTCAGTTGGATCTGCTACTCTTCTGCTGGAAATACTGCAGGATTCAATTTCTGACATGGGTAATTCTAGTTTCTTGGTCCTAAGGTGGGCATCCGTAGTCAGAGAAGCACTTAATTATGTGCATACATGTCACTGTTCACTCAGAACTTAACTCCTGGGGTCATTTCTCTAGTATCACCTTCCAGGAAAGAAAAACCCCTTCCTCTGCTTTCCCTTTTGGCAAAGAAGATACACATGCAGAGCAAAATTGAAGTCAATGGGCATTAAACACATGCTTGAACGCTTCCTTGAATTGAAAGTTCAATTTCTAACGTGGCAGTGATTTGTAGAAAGAATACATGGAAACATGGAGGGGTCTATTTTAAAGGTCAGATTCACTGCTCCCATCTTATTCTGCAGCACTGTTGTGGTTACAACTTGCTTGAAGGCTCCATGAAAACCATAGGAACATGGCATAGATATGCCAATCGTGACAGTAAGTCTGGATACAACCACTTTATCGAATATAATGTAGCAGAATTAATGCCAGTTACTATAAAAGAGTCAACAATGCGTGACATGTTTTACTCAGGTTTGTATCTGGGAACAGTGCCAGGTAACGAGGGGGACGTGACTCATGCACACACACATGCACGCTCAGCTCTCCTGTTTTGCTTAATGTACAGTCATATTTTCTGGAAGGGGGTGTCAAGGAAAGTATTTTGCTTTGGCACTGCTAGGCAGACAGCACACCCCTCTCCCATGTGAACCACGAGCGTTGGTGGGATGTGGGCAAGTCTGTGGCCCCGGCTCTGCCTGACCACAACACATCCCTGTACTGGTTGTGTTTCTTGCACCAGCAGAAAAGACCACATGGGGCACACACATGGCCTGATGGGGTAGTCACTTGAGTCAATCACTGAAACACAAAGTGACAAGGACCCCACCTGGGAAATTTCTCCACTCTCCTGCTCGGATTGCTGGATGCTTTATGGCAGAGCGCAGCTGAAGGAAGGTGGTTTTATTAACTAATAGTGGGAAACTACACCCAGAAAGCAGAGATGGGCACTAACTATCCCAGCAAACTAGTTGAATATCCAGGCTAAATGACGGGAGAGCTAGGAGCAATTTCCTTTCTAATCCAGCCATCCATAACCAGGTTTTGCAATACCAAGTAGGATAAGATAAAAGAATTGTTTTCCTTGTTCTCCCCATGCACAAAAAATGAATGATAGCATAAACATAAGCAGGATCTCTGAAAGGACAAAGCTCACTTCACCTTCCTGTCTGACTGACTGCAGCTCCCATGAAGGGCTGCACTGTCAGGCAGCAGAATAAGCAATTCTTCCCTTAAATTGTGAGCATCAAGCTGCGAGTAATCAGAGCCTTTTAACGCACCTCCGATATGGTAGTGGCATGACCGCTCGGGTTTGATCAGTAGCCTGGATGTGGCAAGTGCTGGAGCTGCAAGCCAACCTCTAGGGGAGAAGCAGCGGTGGCTGCCTGCATGAGCCTCATTTCGAATGCCGTAAATATTAAGGAATGTGCTACTTCTTCCAACCTTTCAGTGCTCCGTCTCTATGCGCACAGATGGGCGTTAGGAGACAGAAAGCCAAGTACAGCTAAGTGCACTGAAATGCTTTGCATCTTTTTAAAATTTCATCCAGCATCTGAATCTGTTTATCTAAACTTATTTTTTTTCCATCTCCTCCCTTTTCTTTCTCAGAGAATTGCTCCTACTGTGCAGATGAAACGCACCAAAATGCAAACAAGCAAAATATGGAGCTGAGTGATGCTGAATGCAAGTTCCTCCATTGCCAGATGTGAAAAGAACAAGTGGTTTGAAAACCGTAATTTGTTTTAAAAAAATATAATTTGGTACTTCTGAGCAATTTGATGACTTAACGAGCACAGATGGATGTGGGATGAATTTCTAGGAGACAAGTGTTTAGTGTATCTGCTCAGATTATTCCAGGACTAAGCATTATCCTTCCTAGTGCATGAAGGTAATTAATATTTCCCATTATGGGCATGAAAAAACCCATATGATCAGTTAAGGAATGCAGATACACCAAAGATAGGGAAGTTAATTCATAAATCAATTAGAGAATCTTGCCTGCTGTGTATAATTAGGGTTACTTCAATTATAGCTTATTTTTGGATTTAAGACTCAGGAATTAAAATGCTTAAAATCAGAGTAAGTTCCTTACCACCATATACTGCAACTGGAAGTATTTACTCAGTTTTAGCAGTCTAAATCTATTTACTCCAGATTCTAGCATGGCTGAGCAGACACAGCTAACCCACATCCCTCTGCTTCTATTCTGCCACTTAAAATTGTCATTAGTTAAATATTTCACTATTCAGACCATCCTGAGGTGAACTGAGAAATTTGTATGATATGGGACTAGCCCTGGCATATTAAATAATGTATCTGGACTTCTTTACAGTACAGCTTTGAGAGCAGCACCTAGACAGCCAGCTCTGGAGACATCAGGGGATGTTCTTCCCAGCTTCTTTTCATGGCTACATTTAACTAAAGGTGCAGCATTCCACTGATTTAGTTACACTGGTGCTAAATCTGGTTTACATTGATTTAGCTTTTCTTATAGCATTAATCTAAACTGATGTAGACCAACTTAAGTGCGCCTAAACAGGGATTGGTTTTTCACTCCTTTTACTAAATTGTTTTTTCATGGATTTTAAGGAGAAGAGACTACTGTCATAGTCTGCTCTCACTAGCTTCATTACAATGCTGAAGGATTTGCCTGTATTTATTTCTGCTACAAGTCTAATAGCATCCCTTTTAGACAAAATGCCCAATCTAGAATAAAAATATTCCCATGTCTGTCCTGTCTGCAGTCTCCTACAGACTGTTACCCAGCCATTCCTCAGCTGCTCTTTACCAGGTGTACCAGAGCTCCCTGTATTACTCATTGCAAGTAATTTGTTTTAAATCTTCCATCATCCTTATGATGCTTCTTTGAGGCCACTCCACTTTGCCTCAGATTTGGCTCTTCTGACATATACTCTTACTCTGTATTCTCCTTACCAATGTGTTGAGTTAGCTCCATACCAACATGTCTGCCCTCTTCATCACCTACCTCCCACTTCAGTCCTCTGTTCTGCAACAGCAAAGACTTTATGCTGGACAGTGCAGGTCCAACACCCAACTCTTGTTGATATACACTACATAGATACACAATAATTTTCTAGTGATTTCTGATCTAGAGTTAGATTTGATGCCAGTGAATCAGTCTTCAATCTACTTAGCATCTTCTGTGTTGTTTGTTTACAGTTTCCTCAGCAAGACATTTTATGGTAACAAGCCTTAGAAAAGTTTAAATATGTTACAGTGTCATTGTTACTTTCCCTACCTGTGTGTCAAATGATTTTCAATGGGTAGGTGCACATAAGCCCTGTCTTCCTAAAAGACAGCTGAGCCACCTACAGCCAATCCACAGAGCAGCAAAACTGCAACAACCCTTGAGCAAGATAAACCTGCAGCCCTCCTCCAAATGCTCCCTGAGGATGCAGGTGACCTCAGCAGATACACAGCTTACCTTTCCCGGGGCAAAGGCTTGGGCTCTGGCCGAATAGCTGCCATAGAAGAGAGGGGTTGCCTGGCAGGAGAAGGGATGGAAAAATTCAAATCCAAGGAGCCTGTTTTCCTGTGCAGAGGCTCCAGCCCCATAGCTCCCTGCATTTCACTCTCAATAGGGCATGAGCCAGCCCTGCCGTGGCTGGAGAGGGAGGAGAGCTCTGGTCCCACCGCCCCTTGCAGGACTCCTTCAATGGCTGCCTGGGGGTCGTGTGTGGGGGACACGGATGGTGGGGAGCGTGACTTCTTTTTTGTTGATGCTCCTGCTAGAAGCTTCAGCAGTCCGCTTTTCTTCTCCTTCTGCAAAGGAACCAAATGAAATACGAGCAGTGAGCAGACATCCCAACTCCCTGCATTTTTGTTTTGGAAAATCTCGATGTGTGTGGCAGGAAACCTCCCAAAACTGCCAAGACTAGAGGTGGATCCAAGTAGAAAGTGAGCTTCTGGTAGTAAAGATCCTATGAAAATCCCTCCCCATCCAAAAGCACTTCAACTCATTCAGCAGAGTAAGGACCTAACATACTGCAAACATTATCTCCATTTTCAAATCCACCCAGGCCTTTAGTGTGCGTGCCTTTTGAAACAAATAGTAGTTACAGTGGGATAGTGAAGGTACAAACTTCACGCAGAAAAGGCAGCAATTGAAGTGCTGCCTTCTCTCTTCCAGGAGAATCCTGTCCCTCAATAGAGAAACTCCCCAAAAACAACAAATCAGGCCTTATGGCTATAAACTTCTGCTAGGAAGCACAAGGGTCTGAGGAGAGATTTCAGATCCCAGCCCATTGCAAGAGAAGTACTCATTGTTACTGCCTTGTTTACTGCTACTATTTACTGTAGGGAGAATGGAGGCAGGACACAGTGGTTTAATCCCTCTTTCCAGCATGTGATTGCCTTCACATCCTACATCACAGAGCTGTAACTCTTTGCATCTCCCTCTCAGAAGCGGGTCACTTCTCCTCATGTGTTAAAGGTATCACCTTGGTGTTTGAAGATAGACCATGAAACTCACAATTGGCAATTGCAGTGGCAGTGCATGGGAGCTTTCAAAGTTCTACATGAGTTTATTATACAGAGGAATGAAAACAAGATAACAGCACTCTTTCAGTTAAAGTGGAAAAAAATAAGTTCAGCCTGCAGTACTGAAGAAACATGTCTGACCTTGTGGGTTTTATAGCAGTGTGAGAAATCCTGCACATTTACCTCAAGCACACACAAATACCAAATACTATCTCCATCAGCTAGGAAGCTTTTTGGGTAGAAGGATTGTGCACAGAAACTGGACATCCTTTAGCACATGCTGCACAGCGCTAGGCTAGAGTTGCAACCACCAATTCTGTGCAGTAAATTTTCCATTTTTTTAATGACACAAGTAGTTTTGCAAAAGGTCTGTTAGATTTCTTTCTCTTCTGTCAGAAGTACAAGCCACTACCCAAGACTATGTTCAGAGACTCAGCACTGTGAAGTTTAGTTATATTTGGTAATTTGTTCTATAATAGGATCCCGGGGGATAAAAACTAATCCAGCAACTGAAGTACTTATGGAACAGAAACTACCTCTCCGTCTTCAAGCAGGAACACTCTTTGGAAATACAAGCCAGTAATTTATTTATTCTCTTTAGACAAAATGTCCCATGCAAGGTTTAAAATGATGTTCTTTTATGTGCTGACTGCTGAAGTAATTTCTCTAAGCAGCTTTAAAGAATAGGAGGGCTAAAATAAAATAAATATAAGCTTTTAGAAGACAGTTGGATTCACTACAGTAAATGTACTTGAAGTATCTGATATCTCTGCTCCCAAAGTTCTTGTTTGCACTCTAGCTGTCACAGACTGGTAAGAAAACAGAAATACCTTAGATGTTAGAGACATGGAAGAGCTAAAATGAAGCATAGCTGTTATCACAAAGACAACATCCACTGATTTTTGAAGAGCAGAGCCTAAACTACGCTTCCAGATCCCAGTCTCCTGCACACCACTGGTTCCAACTATACATTCTTTTTAAAAGGGCATTTGTCACTTGCAGGGTGAAAGGATCCATCTACCAAGATGTTCATCCAGGCAGAATCCATGGAAGCTAAGCGAGGCTAGCCATATGGCACCATCAGGTCAAAAATACTAAATAAACTCCCCTGGAAACAATGGAAATGCAGACCAAATGCCCCTGCAAAACATCTTCTTTCCCAGATGGGAAGGGACCGTTTTGGGAACTGTAGTAGGGGCGCACGCTGGAATTCACCTGAAGCTCCTGAAAAATACTTCAGTGCTCCTCTCACTCTCTAATTAAGAAATATTGCTGCTGTCATCATTATATCAAATTTTAAGGCTCTTCACGAAATTGCAAAGCTCTCCTTTCCCTGTGGCTCACTGAAACAATAGCTCTAATGATCCCAGCATACTGTGTCAATATGCATTTGAAGGTGTCTAAAGGTCAGTGACAGAATACAATAGCCATTGTAGGGCTCTGGAGAAACGGCTATTGTGTAGCAGTGAGCACTTTGAGCCTCTTTAATTGGCAGCTTTGCACATGCAAAGTAACTATGTGAACTAAAGCCCTGTATAATGAACAATTAATATTCCTATGTGGTAGCAGCTTTTCTAATTTTTGCTTCTAATTTAAATACCTTGGCAAATTTTCATTAGAAAAACCTTGTGTGACTTAGACCATTTAAGGCATAGAAAGAAAAATCTTAGGCAAAAAGGAGATGCATATATTCAAACCCATCACCACATTAAAAAGCAGATGAGTCTGACAGTCATTCACTTTTGTTTACAAGAACGGCTTCCACTCTACATGGTTAGCCGTGGCATAAATTTCTACACTCAAGCTGCTATTCCTTGGATAACAGAGAGCTATGGTGAACTTGCTGATGTACTCTTTGTTCTACTTTAACAAAAAGAAAAATAAATAATTTATTTTTAGCTCCTCTTAGTCCACTAAGCATTTTACTAAACTTTTGAGGCTGAGATCTGTGTTTTCTAAGTTGACTTACTTCAGTTGCTAAGCCTTGACCTGCTAGTCAAAACCTGAAGAGTCCCATCCTTCCCATCATGGCCTTGGGCAAGATATTTAGAGATTAACTGATAGTAACCACTTTGGGTGCCTGAAGATTAGACGTTACATCCAGCTCTTTCTCCTTTTGAGTCTAGCAAATGCTCTCAGCCTTCTGGTTTCACATTGCCAGATCCTCTGCCGATGCTGCTCAGAGCACTTCAAGCAAAACAAGGACTGTCAGGAGCTGATAATTTACTGTGATGGCCCTCATGAGAAACAGATTGGGTTTGAACCTCCTGTGATCTGCAGTTCAACCTAAACCCCTTCATACCTCCTCCCTCCATTTGTAAAATGGGACTCAGTTAAAACTCCTCCTTGTGCCATGGGAATTCGTTAATGACTCCAGTGTTAGAAAGCTGTACATTTCTTTGAGAGCAACCGTCCCTTTTCCACGGCTTTAGTATTAAAAAAAAGAAAAGACTTGGAATGGGATGTTAGCATGCAGTCCCAGTAGTGATTTATTGCAAATGTCCAAGTATTATGAAATCATTTAATATTTAGTGTAATAGCAGCCATCCTTCACAAGAAATTAATTTAATATTTATATGGCTGTCCAAGACAGTCCTTTCTTCAGCAGTTTCACTGTAAATCAATGAAGCATTGATGGGTATAAATGCTGGAGAGAAATCTACCCTGATTGGTTACAGACTTTGTGGGTTTTGAAAAGAGATAAGAAGTTTACAGAGAACATATCTGATGACTTTCAGAAATTAAGTTTTTGAATGAAAAAAGAAGATGTTTACTTTCTCCATTCGCAGACTGTTTTATTGTTTTCTAGGAAATCTGTAATCTACTGAAACAGCTGTGTAATTACTGAGTTTTCTTTGTCTAGTAGCTACATTTCCAATTGACTGCAAACTGCCTTTGACGTTCCTGCCTCCTGAACCTGCCAAGGTCAGACCTTTGCATCTGTGTTGATGGATGGATTCACAGTATGGACAGCACTCCTCCCATCTCCTGGTTGCTGCCCACATGTTTGACTGAATTCAAATCATCACCTTTGTATTGCTCAGGTTTTATTCTAGGAGGTTCAGAGGCAAAACTTCCAAACCATTACTTACACAAGGATCAATACCTTGTTTAAAAAAAAGCAAAAGAGTGAAATTAACTCTTTCAAACAAATCCCAGGCTGTTTCTAGTTAAGAAAAAAAATGACAGTGAAAACAGACAGTACAGGGCAGGTCAGAATTTCTTCTCTAGCAAAGCCTGTGCTTGAGACTCTGTTCCTACGGCACAGCACAAAGGAATCTCAGTGGAAATCAGTTTCTGGCAGCACACGGATGGGCTGGGCAAGATTTCAGTGGCCCTGAAGCATTCAGCTGGGGAAGCCCGCACTTGGACAGGTGCAAGTCCCCTCGATATGTTGTTCTGGGAATGTTTAAAAAAGTGAATACAATCTAAGTTTAAGAACCCATGAAGGACTAGATCGAAATTAAAGTCTCAGATATGTAAATGTTCAAATATTTTGCTTCACAGTAATTGGGGATGATTTTTTTCCCTCATTAATATCCCCACTTGAAGATAATAACTAGCTCTTCTTTCAGCTTCAGAGATGAGATGAGCACGGAATGCAGCTCCTTCGTTGATGACTGAGTGATAACGGAGTCCCCTGCCTGCAAAGTAATAATCTGCCATCATCCAAATGCCAATTACATGTACTGGCTATATTAATACAAATTTTTTTTTAAAACCACCATAATAAACAGAAAATACTGTTTTAGTTTTCTTCATCTGCAGCTCCTAACACTTAATTTCCCACCTATCCAGGCTCATTAAATAAATGAGGAAACCTTACTGCAGCTGATAAAAAAACTGGTTCCAGCCACTGAAATGAGGTAATTTCTCATGCAACACAAGCTACATCAATAGACAAGAGAGCCAGAGGGAGAAAAAAAAGTTTCATTACAAAATTAAGAAAAAAGAAAAAAAACAGTTTAAATGCTGCCTTGAGCCCTACAGAACAAATGAGGAACCCATCTATCAGTCAGTAACCCCAAACCACCACTTTGGTTGCTTGTTTAACTTGGTCAGTACTTGTTTCAGTAAATTTAAGTTAGTGTTTGGAGAATAGTGCATTTCTATTCTGATTCCAACTTGGCTACTGGTGATTGATGCTTGCATTGAAAGAGTAAGTGGTATTTTGGATTACATCTTTAGGAAAAAAGCTGTTCGGGTTTTTGATATCCATAAAATTATTTGAGATTTTGATAATTATTTTAAAAAGCACAAAAAACAAACCAGCATCATCTCAAAGTAAAGCTTCAGGTCTGGGATGTCTTTGGATATGGGTTTACCACTTGCAGTTTGTCCCTGTTTCTCATAAGGCATAGGTGACACACTGAACAAGACAACAGTAATTACTTACTACACAATTACTCTTGATTTTAGGAAGTGCATCATGTATTGTCTGGAAATACTTGCCAAAGATTTAGGTTATAATGGAGACAACTGCTTCTGGCAAGAAGTCTATTATTAAAACCTCAATATACAAGTTACATGCCAAAGAACAAAAAGGATTTTAGAATCATAATATCATTAGCTTTTAAATCCCAGTGATCATAACATGCATACATACATGCACAAACATAATAGACTTATGGTCACTAATTTGAAGACAATTAATATTAAAGCCAGGAGAAAATAAGTAAAATGTCTTGCAGCTAGACCTGATTGGGAATTTCAAATGTTCTGAAAACAAAACTGAGAAGAAGAAATTAGTGTTCAGGTCCCAAGACAGCAAAGCACATAAGCACTTCATCATGTGCTTTTGTTGAACTGGGGTTGATGCAAGGCTCTAGAGACTGCTAAAAGAGATAAACAGGGAATCTAAAAATATATTTGAATATTCAATTTAGACAGAATATTAGATCTTTCAAACACTGGAACAAAGTTAAAGGATAGGACACAGGGGAAAAAAACCCTGAAGTTGAAGCAGAGAGTTTCAGCTATCAGTGGGCTTTCTGGAGGCTGCTGCATTCATAACAGGCAGAAGGTATAAGGATCACTAACACGATTAACTGTGAATGAGGGACAGATGATCTGCTACACTGGTGCTGGTTTTTGTCTGTGTATGATGGATGAAGAAGTTGATGGATGGATAGTTTTGTATTTCATTGCTTTTCTTGGTCTGGTATGTAGGGGATAGATGATGGTTATGAAAAGGATGGCAAGTTGTTAAGATGCACAACTTACTCCGTGCCCCAATAACAGTTTTTAGTGATATTTTTCAGTGGGAACAGCTGAAACAAAGCAGCAGGGAATTGAAAACTGCTACTGTGAAGAAGTAACTCAAAACTCATGGATAAAGGGAAATGAAAGGACAACAACAAAGAAGGTGATGAAACCATGTTTCCACTGAAGCCTGTGGCAACATTTCCACTTATTTTGAAGCAGCCGCTATCTCTAGAACTAAGCTCAGATGGAGGTGTTCTAGTCCTGATTTTAGTCCACCTCTTCCCTTGAAGTGTGAGCAACCTCTCTGGGAACATGAAGAGAGTAGACAAGATATCCTTGTACACATTTGACATTTAGCTCCCTTCTTCACTCACTCACTCACTGGATGTTTGATTATCCTACAACAAGTAAGGGAACTTCAGCACAAAGCATTGAGATCTCCCCTTCTCTATTCCACTCTCCTGGCCCCCACATAGCCTATATAGACAGCGTAGCTCATACATTCTTTGCCTAGGGAATGTGGGCTCCCCTGTCATTTCAGGAGAAAACTCAGTCAAGGAGTTTCAGGCAAGTGCTTCCAATGTGGGATGCCCAAGCATGACCAAGAGTTCCTGCTCAGTCATATAAGAAATCCTCATCCTTTATTTCTGGAAGGAGACCTTGGCACCCTGCAGAGGTGGGCACATGCTGTGAATCCCAAGTGAAAGCAGGTAACTTCCTTAGAGTGAAAAAACAAGACCAAAGCCACCCTTCCTTTACCAGTATCTCCTGCTGGCTTAGACACCTGTTCTGCTTCTCCGATTTTGTGAACCCCACTTTCTAGGCACTTAATTCTACCCCTACATTAAATGGGAATTATGAATTCCACTACAGAGCAAAAGCCTTTAAAATAATAAACCTCCATACTCAGCAAAATTTAATGTCCATTCTGAAACTGTCCAAAAAGTGAATGCAGTATGTACTCTGGCAATACAAATCCCAAGTATCCCTCCCACGCTACTCTTGATTCTAAACTGCGTATTTCACACAGTAAAGGACTCACTTCTAATATCTCATGCAAAAAAGTGTCAAAAAGGCAAATATGATGTGGAATTGTTAGAAAAGGTCTAGAGAGAGGTAAAATCCATCTGTAGAAAACAACACCAGCAGAAGCCCTGCCATGCCTACCCTCCTCCTGAATCCTGTGTCCTGTTCTGGCCACTGCAGCTGGAAAAGGATATTGCAGAACTATGAACAGCACAGGGAATGGCAGCGAGGACCATGAGAGGTGTGGGACAACTCCTGTATGTTGGAGATCACAGAATCACAGAATCACACAGAATCACAGAATCACACAGAATCACAGAATGTTAGGGATTGGAAGGGACCTCGAAAGATCATCTAGTCCAATCCCCCTGCTGGAGCAGGAACACCTAGATCAGATCGCACAGGAACGCATCCAGGCGGGCTTTGAATGTCTCCAGAGAAGGAGACTCCACAACCTCTCTGGGCAGCCTGTTCCAG
>VZTO01012916.1:105831-154959 GCA_013400615.1 Syrrhaptes paradoxus | reverse complement strand
CCCCCAGGTCCAAGATGCTGTCCTGAAAAATTTTAGAAGTAGGAAAATCAGTTCCCTCTTTTATATCTTGATCAAAGCCTAGCTTATGTGTTTCCCTTGCCACAGCAGGCACCATCACATTGATAGGATCTGCTTGTCTGACCTCCCCCCGTCTGTCTCAAAACTCAAGATATGAAGAATAATATGAGGTTGTACAGGCGGGAATAGAGATCTCTGAAGTTATAAAAAAAAAAAGCCAGCTAGTTCCATTTTAAAATATACTAGTTCTGAATTGATCATGAATTGGGACTAAAAACTACAGTACAGGAAATCTACTTTACTGCAAAATAAGTTGGCTATAGACTCGCATTAAATTACTTCTCTCCCTGGGGCATCTGGTGATGAATCCCAATGCCAGTCTGTTGCTAGTATGCTGAATACCATGAGCTGTGAGTGAAGGCTAATATTTTAGCTTCTGTAGTCTTAACTTACAGAAATATATCAGTGAATATGACCCAAACAAAATATATGCAAAGAAGTAAAGCAACAGGTTGAGTCCTGTCCTTATAATGAATTGGTTTTTAAAAGGTTGACTGCTTGATATCCTTTATTAATTCATTACAGGCAGCCTGTAGACATAGTGTCTGAAAAGCAACTTCTGCATTGTGTACTTTCTAAATTCCTGAGGCTGATCTTTCCTCCAGAGGGCATAAGAAGAGCATTTTTTTTTCAGTCCTTCAGAGACCAGCACTCACTCTATGTCTTGACTTGGTCTGAAGGGAATTATTAGATATTTAAGACATTCAGTCAAAAAAATTAACAACCCAGACTGACTTTAAAGTGGCTTTACCATTTGGCAAAAGAAAAGCTAAGCACTTGTGAGTCTTTCTGCTGCTACTGCGAAATTAAAAATAAACAAAAATGTACAACATAAGATAAATATCCCTTTGCTGTAACTTGGTTATGTCCTCGAGTTACATGACAAAAACAGAAACATGCCACAGATATCTGTTGTCTGTTATAATGTTCTGTTCCTACAGTACTGATATATGTCAAAAACTGCAATTTCATTTATTTTATGTAATTCTTCTAACAGAGCTTACTGAAGTATTTCTGCATTGACTCTAGATATTTTAACCTACCTATTATGCCTAACTACAGAGAAAAGCAAGGAAAAATACTAGTGTGAATGGAAAAAGAAACATGGGCACTAAAATGTTTATTACAGTTCAATTTTCACAGGAAAGTTCAACTTTTGTCTCCATAAAACAACTGCATTGGCACTTGAAGTACTTGTATCTCAGTAAATAATCTCTGTTGTCTTTTGGTTGTTCAAGACTTACTGGCTTGTGAATTCGTAGCTGGAAGATCACTGAGTAAAGCATGAGTCTTGGATGCGTGGGAGGCCAAGATGCCACCAACTCTGACACACTGCAAGTTGTTTCATTGTCTAGCTTGTTACTGTGTTTTTCTGCTGGAGTGGTTTCATCCTGCATGTCTTCCTTCCTGGGAGTGGTGGGGAAGTGGCAGCCCCATGCCAGCTCTGTGTATTACTGCCCCAAGGCAAAAAGCAGAGGACAGGGACAGGCACAGCATTTGCACCCTTTTTTTTTTCTTTTTCACCTGCGCATGGGACTGTGAGAGGATGAAGGATCAAACCACATTCTTCAGGAACAGGGCGGGGAGAGGGCAGAGGCTGTGATGGGATGCCCAGCTGCAGAGCTATCTGCTCTGGGGTGGGAATTGGCTCCTCTGATCCCTCAACAGATGGAGTATGTCAATGTCTCCTATTGATACCACAAGGTGTTTACATTTCACCCCACTAATCCAAGAAGATGCTTGCCATCCCCTCCCACAGTCTGGCCCCATTCAGACATCTGGTCCTGCGTGATTCCTCCTGCAGGCAAGGGAATGCCACGGGAACACCAGTGCCGCGATGCTCACATGCAGGCACACACACACGCACTTGCACACATGCACACCTCCAGCCTTCTGCTTCCAGCGCTCCCTTGCATGCTCTTTCTTTTGTCAGTTCTACTTTCTTCCCCAAGCAGCACTAAGGATTTAGTAAAAGCCCGTGGGTCCTCTGTGTTGTAAAATTAGGTCTCTACAGGTGCCAGCAGAAAGCTGTGCCTTGGCATCCAAACAGCTTCATCATCAGTTAGTAGATAAACTGAATTTCCTCTTGAAGCTAAAGCACTCTCCATATTTGCCTCCCCTAGATCCGCTTCCCCTCATGGCCGCAGAATGCAGCACAGAACCACTTGAAACAGCGTTAGAGAAATCCACCACGGACACTTGAGAAATCCTGTGACAGCACTATGAGGCAGATAAGCAGAGGCGGAGGGAGAGGAAAGAGAAGAGGAATAGCTTTCGGAGAGTGCTTGGCAGCAAAGTCAACGCTTGAAATATCTGTGGGGAGTTTGAAAGCATTTCCTAACATCAAAAATGTGAAGAAGAAAAAGAAATTTTGATCAATGGCTTATTGCCCTTGATCTAACCAAAAGAATCCTAGCCAGTCAGAAATAACAGAAATCTGTTTTATTGTAAAGCTGAAGTTTTCTATGTTTTGACAGCTGGGGCTTGTGCTTTTGGCTGGGTTATTTGCCAGCCTTAAAATATTCATCAGTGAGTTGCCAGGTTTTTGTCCTTTCAAACCAAACTCTAACGATGAAGAAGGTGCTGGAGAGACTTTAAGCACGAGTTCTCTGCCCTAAAACAGAACTTTGTGGCCTGAATTTACATGACCAGAAAAAGAAGTTTCCACTCCCTGGCCAAGTTTCTGGTGAATCACTTGCTGGTCACAGAGCCAAGATTCGCTTTCTGGAGCATGGGAAGCAGTGGCTCGTTTGTGATGAAGACAGCCCCCTTGCATTTGTTGAGAGGAAATGGATTAACAGTATGTATTTTGTGCACAAGCACTCTTTATCAGGGAGTGTAGTGAGAGGACAAAGGATAGTGGTTTTTAAGCTGAAAGAGGGTGGATTTAGATGAGATATTAGGAAGAGATTTTTTACGGTGAGGGTGGTGAGACACTGAAACAGGTTGCCCAGAGAAGCTTGGATGCCCCATCCCTGGAGGTGTGCAAGGCCAGGCTGGATGAGGCTTTGAGCAACCTGGTCTAGTGGAGGGTGTCCCTGCCCACAGCAGGGGGGTTGGAACTTGATGATCTTTAAGGTCCTTTCCAACCCTAGCTATTCTATGACTCTATGATTCTATGAAAATATTCCAAATCAAATCATCCTTACAGAAGAACAACCTGGAATACACATTAAACTAAAAAGTCAAATTTGACTCTGAAAATGGTCAGTGAAATGTTGGTGTTGGTGGCTCCAGGATCAACTCAGATGTCTAACAGAGCACTGAAGAAAATTGGTGTCACAGAACTTATTCTTTACCTTTTTGATGCAAACCTTTACACTACTGTTCCAATGTTGTTTCCTCTTAATGCTTTCTATATTTATATATATATTTATATATTATTCAAAGAATTCAAATGAGACTCTTGTTCATTCTTGTGTCTTGCGCTGCTTTCATTTAATCACTTAGTTGTTATCATTCCATTTCATACCTATAAAACTTAGGGCGCTTTCTTAGGTGAACTGATTACAAAGTGAAAAATATCAAGTTATTTCATATGTGCTAGGAAGACTGATTTCCTCTTCCAAAAATTCAGTCAGTCATATTGACTTTGTATCTGAAAAATCTACTTTCATCAACCCTGTTCTTACCTTCCTTTACTCATCCCAGGGTGACCACTATTTTTGTCATGTTATTTTATAACTACAAAGTCCTTGCAAGTGCTCAACACTTCAATTTGAGACTGATCTTCCATTTTCCGGATAAGGAATTAAATTTCTTTAGTTGATATGAAATGGTAACAAACCCTTTTCAGTCAGGGACAAGTTAATATGAGAAGAAGTTGCAATGCAGAGTCTAACACTTAGTGAGTAAAAACCGAAGGTGCACTACTCTGTAGTATCACGTCCTTTAGGCAGTTTCAGTTCTACCAACTGACAGCTTAAACAGACACCTGTAATGTGAACTAAGGGCAAAGAGTATCTTGGAGTTTATAAAACCAAATTTTCAAAGGGCTTTTGATCTAGTCCCCAACTCTATGTAAAGCCAGGGTGGGTGATCAAGCATGCAGGTGGCAGGTCTGCACGGAGGGATGTTGCACAGTGGGACTGGGCACTGGGCAGCAAATTAGGGGAAGGCAGAGGAAGGCACTGGCAGAAAGGGGGAGCAGTGGAAAGGGAAGTCTCTCTGGTCATGTCTATACTGGCATATAAAACAAGGCCAGGATTTAGCATCAAACCCTGGTCTGCACCCATTAAGCACTGTGGGCTTGGTTTATATCAACTAGCAGTCTCCCAGGACAACATAAGGCCATGGTTTGGGCCACACCACTTACCAGGACTGTTCTCAATAAGCAGTCTGGATGCAGTCACCCCATTTTGGGCAGAGAAGAAAGCTTATAAGTATGGATGCAGGTCATACAGGGACACTTGCAGGGCCAGAAAACAGGCCTTGGTTTGTTCTATTTTGTAATGTAGTCCTTACACAAGGATCATGCCAAACATACTTGTACTAGTTTTGGCTGGAATAGAGTTAACTTTCTTCAGAGTAGCTACTGTAGGGCTATGTTTTGGATTTGTGATGAAGACAGAATTGCTAACATAGAGATGCTTTAGTTACTGCTGAGCAGTGCTCACACAGCATCAAGACCTTTTCTGCTTCTCTCCCCACCCCACCAGTGAGCAGGCTGGGGGTGCACAAGAAGCTGGGAGGGGACACAGCTGGGACCCAACTGAGCAAAGGGATATCCCATACCACATGATGTCATGCTCAGCATATAAAGCTGGGGGAAGAAGAAGGAAAGGGGGGGACATTCAGAGTTAGGCGTTTGTCTTCCCAAGTAACTGTTACACGTGATGGAGCCCGGCTTTCCTGGGGATGGCTGAACCTGGGGATGGCCTGCCCATGGGAAGTAGTGAACAAATTCCTTATTTTGCTTTGGTTGCACGCATGGCTTTTGCTTTATCTATTAAACTGTCTCTATCTCAACCCACGAGTTTTCTCACTTTTACTCTTCTGATTCTCTCCCCCACCCCACTGTGGTGGGAGTGAGTGAGCAGCTGTGTAGGGCTTATTGTCGGTTGGGGTTAAACCACGACAATACTGTATCATTTGAGGAATGCAGCTATTTTGAGCAGAAGGACCGATATTTGAGAAAGTAAGTGACACTGGTGAGAACAGACAGATGTTTACTGATTCAGTCTTCACATGCAAAACTGTTGGTGCATGTTCAAAGCAATTTTCTGAAGACATGTCTCTTGTTATCTTAACATCAGTAAACAGCAGCCCAGTGTATTTTCCCATTTGTTATGACTTGCTTATCCAGATCTTCTATATATTGCAGGGACACAGTTACTAAATTTAAAGCTGCAAACAGATTTGTTCTCTTAGCACATTGTAAGAAACATTTAATTTTACATTGCCAGTTTTCAAATATTTCTATATACTCTGAAGAGGTAAAAGAGTAAGGAATTGGTGTAACTCAGTGATGAATTAATAGCTTGCTCTCTAGTGCAAGGACTTACTTTCCTCTTTAGCAGATATTGAGCCAGACATTTTGTAAGAGTTTAATCAAAATCCTCATCAAAAGCCAAATGAGTGGATTTTAAAGAAAGTCTAATTACAGTGGTCAAACCACCCAGCATGATTTGCTTGATTTGATTAACGTAATGAGGAGCACATTTAATGAGAAATGCATTAATTCATTCAAACAAGTGGTTTTATCAGAGGTATTAAGCATCAGCCGAGATTATATACAGCAGAAACTATTATAGCAAAAAATGACCGGGGTCAAAGCAGTAGTCACGCCATAATTACAAGCTCTCAGCTGTAATCTACCAGTTGAACTTGGGCAGTGCTCATCATGACTGAAAAGGCAGGGCCCCCATTAAAAAAGCCCCCAAAAGGCAGGGTTTCACTTCCATTCCTCAGCTGTGATCTTCACCTCTTTATTTCAGATGTTCAGAAGATTTGGGAACTGGGATTGAACTCCCTGAGTTTCAGATGGTTACATGTGTAGATATTATTAACAAATGATGAAGTGAGAGCTGAGGACCTCTGATACCATCTCTCCTCCCTTAAAGAAAACAGTCTTTCCCATTTGCTCTCTGTTTTACCTCCCTCCTGTCTCTGTGATATCCTTGGGACACTCTTGTTCCTAACCTGGAACAGAGTGACTTTGGGGGAGAATTATTATTTTCCTTCTGGGGAAGTAAACCTTCTTGGAAAGAAGAAAAATTGACCTCAAGCAGGAAATATCTGAGAAAAAGGAGAGTCTCCTTTACACCTAGCTCTCTCTAACTGCCTTCTTCAGATAAATTTCAGTTCCTACCTATGTTCCAACTTTCCTGTTTCAGGACCCTTCCCCCTCAGCTTTACACAGCATCTTTCACCTCCACCCTCCCCACTGGCACCCCTTCTCCAGTGCCCACTGCTGTATCTTCCAGCAGGTGCTAATGCTCTTTTCTCTCCTGTGCTGTCCTGACCACAGTTACCTCTTTAACTTCTACTGGGCTTCCTTGCCTTTATCCAGTCCCTGACTTGTTATTCCTGTAGTGTCTGCGATACCTCTGTGTGAGCTCCCTTGCCTACTGCTTTGTACTGTGTCCGTATAGCACTGAAATAGCTTTGATTTTCAAGTGCTCTACTAAGCCTGCTCAGCTGCCTGAATACTTTTTGCTTCACAGTGGACTTAAGTGCTATCTATTACTTAGTCTTTCATCAGCTACCACCAGCAGCTGGCAAAGGAGAGCAGCTTTGAAACTGTTCACTAAGAGAACAGGAGGATGGCCAAGGAGCTGAAAAGTGGAGCACAAGCCCAGTTGCAGATAGGATCCTCTGAGGGTAGGTGCATACTGACTAGTGAAGACTGGCATCAAGGCCATATATTGCCTCCTGATTAAGTCAGCACGAGTATGACAGTCAGACACTATTATTAGGGTGCTTAAATAAATGTAGGTGCCAAGGTTCACCTGCAGGTTTTGAAGTCTGGATCAAGACCTTCAAGAGCTAAGCTGAAGCAGAGAACTAGAGATGTGAAAAAATAGGCCCAAGGATTTATTTGCTATATTAATAAAAGATGAGCAAGAAAATAATTCCTGCTGAGCTAAAATCCTTACAATTATTTCTGCCACTTGTCTTTAAACCACAAGGAAATAAGAGTAAAAATTGGAACTGGAGTCCCTAGATTTTAGAGAAACCTTGGGATGTGTCTGTATCTGACTGCTGCACACCCACAGGAACCCATGACACTGGCAAATAAAGATTTGCACAGGGGAAAGCACTGAGTGACAACTTCACCAGTACACTCAGAAAGGCTGTTCCCAAAGCAATGACAATCCTGTCTTGGAATAAGCTACCCAAATAGCATGTACAGACTCACTACAGCTGCTGCCCCTTGATGTCACATTTGGTATCCTTGAGTGGAATCTAGGTGGGAAATCATAAAATATAAATTGGTAGAAGATTGTATCTTAAAATACTTTTTTGCACTATCTTTCAGCCCAGCCTTCAAGCAGCCAACCAACCTTGCTAAACTTATCATCCAAAGAAAATTTCCCAAGGACCAATATATCTGACCATATCAGAGTGATAAATGCAAGAATTGCAATTTATCTCCATAGCCCTCACAAGAAACATCTTCTACAACAGAATTGTGAAAACCAATGTATCCTCAGCATGTCCATCAGAGAATGCAAACTACTTCTTCATACGTACCATGTGCCCCCTGTAACGTGGTGAACTCCCACTGACAATCAGCATGTGAAAGAAAAATGGGGTTAAGAGCAAGAGAATGTTTCCCAAAACAGCCATTCTCCCTCTTATCATTCAGCCCTCATCCTCAAGGGGATTCTACAAAAGAAACTGGAAAGACAAAGCTGGGATTAAAAATAAGAATTTGATGGGACACTAAAAATTGCTGACTCCAACAACAATGCTAATTTTATGGCACTTTACAATTTACCTCAGATACGACTTGCTAATCTCAGTTTTTCAGGAGATAATTACCTGTGCATTTCTTCCATCCTGTGTTCAGTAGAGCTGAAGACCTTATTACTGCTCCTCTTACTAACATCCCCTCTGTTCCTTTCATCTCGAAGTACCTGACTGATTAATATAATGAAACTGAACTCAGATAAATTGCTTCTGATCTTTTATTATCTGGCAGTTTGCTAGTTATGTCCCTGCTTCTGTTTTTTGCCCCTTCAACTTGTCTGTTTTTCCCTGTCAGGTGTACTAATAACAGATATCGCCTCTCTCCACAGATATGTCTTCTGAGTGTTATGGCTGTTCCCTATTCACCCAAAAACTGCCCAACCACTTTCTGCTTTGGAAATATTAAGTGTGGTTGCAGATATGGTCCCAGATCTGATTCCTTTTTGAATAGTTACACAGCTTTTAGTCCTGCACTATCCAAGCTCTCAACTGCTTCAAAGAGATACTTGGTTTGATTTGGACTATGCAAAGGGCAGGAGCACAACTTAAGTGGCCAACATCAATGACTACTTCTAAAAGGAAAGGAAGCATCATTTACTCAGATCTTTCTAAAATGAAAGTGAAATATAACATGGAGGAGGTTCAGGAATATATTGTTCAACACAGGGCACAGTTATGTACCATCCAACCCAGTCAGAGATGACAACTTTTATTGTCTAAGTGGCCTGGTATTTCCCAGATATTGTACTGGTCTTTGGTAACACTCACTGCAATCCTGTGTTATGTTATTTGCTTGCCCTTTTCATCCTCAGACCTCAGAAAACCGTAACTTTACTTCCCTGAATCCAAATTCAGTAACTTGTAGCAGCTTGGGAAAGGTTAACCAGGAAGGGACTAAATATAATTTTGCATAGGAAATTTCAGTGTGCAGTCTCACATTAATTAAAATGTATGGACATCAGGAACAGCATGCTATGATTTAGGCAGTATTAAACATGCCAGTACGCAAAGCTCTGAGGTAATATGCAGATCTACCACCTTCTGCCAAACACCATACATTTCCTTGGGCTTGCAGAAGCAGCAAGTATGATTCTGCTCACACACCATGAAGCCCTTGATGCACACTTGGAAGGCATTCTTTGGAAACAAGTACCTAAATTTCACATCCAGGCCACAAGTCCTACACCCTTCTTCTTTCACCGTAAGGTACTCAGGAAAAATTCAAGACAGGATTAAGGAAAGGATTTTAAAACTTGTATTCCTCATCTTGTGAAACTAGGGGTTGGGGTTGTCTGTGACCCTGACCACATGTGAGACCTGCAACCTCATCATTACCATGTACAAAGCAAATGTTTACCCCATATGTGCCTATCACCACGGAAAAGCTTGGGTAATGTGTGGAAAGGATTTTTTGTAGGTACAAAGGAACAAGCCCCCACATCTCTTTCTCCTATTCAGATACAAACCAGGAGCTTGCTTCCAGCAGGCAGTGGGCTCTGCTAGCAATACGGAGATAAGCCATAGCATTAATAAATGGGAACTGCTAACACAACGTAAACATTTGTTTAAAGCAAAATATTTGCCAAGAACCTAAAAGGCTGGATATTTAAAGCAGCTCTCCACACTGCTTTCCACAGCAAGGTGCACAAGGGACAGGCACCCAGCTATTGGTCCTACAGCTGGCTCCTAAGAGACTGAACCTAACCTATGTCCAAATGAGCTGCATTTGACTCCATTCTCCCTGTTTGGCTGTGCCACTGCAATGAAAGTTTCTGCAAGGAACTGAGATGTTCCTGGAGTGATAAAACAGCTCCTGCTGCTCAGGAGCTGGTGTTTTACCCTGCCTGTGCCACCGGCCCCAGGGCTGGTACCCCCAGCATCTTTTTCCACACAACGAGGCAGATGGCTTCTGAATTGGCCATCTGGTTTTGACGACCAAGTCCCTGCTGTAATGTCTTCCTGCAAATTTGCAGATCCATGTGCAGATCGTCAGGAGAAACACACAAATCCAGCCAATTAGTGGCTCAACCTCGCTTCCCACCTGTGACCTGGTAACACCAGAGCAGTGCTGGGGGTGGGTGAGGGAAAGGACGAAGGCTGAAAATACCATGAGATGAGGATGCCTAAGCGAGCAGGAGATGAAAACCAGTTTCTGCCCTCTGGGACAGCTGCAGAGTCCCTCCTCCACAACTCCACGGGAGGGAGAAGTGGCGGTAACTTGGGGTGCAGTGCTGGCACGGCAGCCCTTACCTTCTCATTCTTCCTCTCCTCGGCCTTGCCGGCAGGGCCAGGGGTGACAGGGCCACCCAGGGGCCCGCTGCCCGCCTCGCCGTTGAGGTGGGCCGCACTGACGTTGGGCGGGGTGATGGCGGCGGCGGCGGAGGTGAGGGGGATGAGGGGCCGGGCCCCTGGGGTGGGTGGCTGGTGGCCGTGCTGCGGGGAAACGGCGGAGTGAGGCCGGATGGCTGCTGCTGGCAGGCGGGAGGGCGAGCTGGGTGTCCGCAGGGGTGAGACCGTGGCGGTGGGTCGCTCGGGGGCTGGAGCCGGAGAGTGAGCTGTGGAGGGAGGACAGAGCATAGTTAAGACCCCCCTGCACTGCCAGACCTGGCCCTTCAGTGGCTGTTCCTGCCATGACGTGCCAGGGCCCGACAGAGAGCTAAGCTCTTGGTTGTAACTCAGGATATCTCAGCCTGTATGTGTTTTGATCTAAATTCTGGAAATCCCCCTCTTCACCGTGAAAGGCCTGTCTACAGTCACCAAAATGGTTGATCCCCCCTAGTGATGCGGAACGGTCTGGGGAATGGTCTGACCATCCCTGCCCATGCCTGGATATAAATAGAAAGCCTACTGTGTTTTTAGAATACCTTCTCTCATTCCAGCTGAGCTGTTTTCCAAACCACCAGGACCCCCTCCTAACCTGATAGGTTTTAAGAGCAACGCAACGTGGGACCTAAAGGGTTAGCCCAGATGATCTATGTGACCTCGCAGATAGCAATTACTGAGGAAGGTCTCTTGTTTCAGCCCTAACAAAATGATCAACAGCACATCACTGTGCTGCACAAGATAAATTAAGCAGAAATCCACCAGAGGATTTCTGAGTTCAGCCTTGTCTCTGCCAGCAAAGTCCCTTAGGGACCATGCAGTGCCTTTTAGTCTTGCTGCCCCTGCTGAGAAAACCCTGCCTACAAGTACTAGAATTAGCGCTCGTCTGTTTAATGGTGACCATGACACACTGCTGAGGTCAGCTCTCCGGGGATTTGGGATCCTGTTGCATGCCTCATGTAGCAAATAGTGTCACAAAGCTCCGGGTCCATCTCCACAATGATGTTGCCTTTGACTTCCAGGTTGGTTTGTTGCTTAGGTGTAACCTAAACTCCACTTAAAGTATATAAAGACCAGAAGCCGAGTCTACACTCAGACATTCCTTCGTTTAAACAATTCAATAGTAGGACTGGCTGGAAAATGCCTATTTCATAAACAATTTCAAGGTTTCATAATCTTGTTTAGTTCTGCCCCAGTGCAAAATTTGAACCTTTGAACATTTTTTCTGAGCACAATGTACTCAACCACCCCACAATAGCCCCTATTCTGGTCAGGGCATTCACCTGGGATGGGAAAACATAGGATCCAGTCACTGTACTGTTCTCCTCTATGGACAACAGCTCCAGGCAGATGTCTGTTCCCTTTGCAACCTGAGCCAGGACAGCTTCATGGCTGAAGTCTGGTTGAACTACATCCATTCTTGACAAAAAGCTTTCAGTCTAACTTTTCTTTGACCAAGAAGTATTTTCCTGTAAAATTTCTGACCTGCTATGATCCGTGGTTTTCTTGCAAATTCATCCAAAAGATACATTTTTACACAGGATCCGCTGGAGTTCACTCAATCTATAACTAAACAACAGTGCTAGAACAACTCAAACCACTGTTTTCTGCTTCTATGGTTAACAGCAGCACCCATTACCAGGGATTGAAATGACAAGGATGCCACTAGTCATACTCAGTACACCAGCTGAGCGCTACTGCCAGGAGGGAATTTCATCCCCCAGCCTTGTGCCCTATTATCCCAAGTGATACTTGGGCCAGTAATCATCAGATTAGCACCTCCAAAGTTTACATGATTCTCCCTCACAGTAACTCCTTGACTCTATAACATCTCTTTTTTATTAATGTTGCTCATAGCAAATCAACCAAACTATAATTAACCAGTCTTGAACTTGCTGTGATTTTACCATGTGGCATGGGCCTAAAAGTTGTTACTGCAGATGCCTTCAAGACTGTTCTTACTATTATTAACCATTTCCCTCTCCCTGGATTACCAAGAACATATACTGGAAAGTGCAATTCCTTTCCAGAGAGCCAGACAGGGCACAATTGGTTATCTCGAAGTGATTCCCTCCTCCTTATTTTCCTGTTCAGAACCTGTGTAATGAGCAACCTGTGCTGCCAGAAATCTAATTTTCCGGGATGGTTGAGCTTGCAGGGTCAGGGTTTTGAACTGTTGGTTGTAGGGAGGAATGGCGTTTCCTAAATCTAGAGGAAAAGCAATATAATGGAATTTCACTCCATGTACCTGGATGCAGAAGAGTGATTTGATAATCATATTAGGTACATTACTTCTTTCATATAGGACTAGGTGTTTCCAGACACAAAGAAAACAGAAAGCATGAGAAACAGCAAAATAACTGGCCTGAGAAAAATACACTCTGAGCAGGGCTCCAGCATTTATTCTGTAATTTCATCTGTTTACTGTTACAATGTATGCCTTTACTCTGGGATCTCTGGATCTGGACTGTGCTGCATCAAACATGCTATTAATTAGCAATGCTCACTGAAGGCTATTTTTGTTCTACACCACTCACATTTCATTTTGGGTGTATTCCTGCATTAGTGGCCTTGTGCAAAATTGATTTGTTACTCATGTATATTGCAAGCCAACAGAAACGTGATTTGAATCCTTTGCCAGCTTGCCTCTCTTGGAAAACTTTTCCAAAAGTCAGTGTGCATTGCCCTGTCCTGCAGGGTTAAAGAGACCTTTTGAGGGGCTCTGGTCCACAGGATACTGGTGAGGATATCCATGATGGAGAAAAATATTGATTATGATGAAAAAATTCCTTTATTTATCCTGGCAAAGGTTTATTTAATCAAAACAACAATATAATGAACCTTCTGGAAGGGCTGGAGAACTTCCCACTTAGAAGGTTTTGGAGCAGCTCAGAGGTCTCTGGATCACCCTGCCTGACAACTCCTTGGCACTTTAAGAAGTAAAAGTGACATGAAGAAGCAATCTTAAATCAGCGAAACTGCTGGATTTGCAGCACAGCAGTGCCATGGAAGGACGATGTGGGCCTGCCAGGTGTGGGGGGCAAAATTATATGTCACCTCAGCTTCAGGGGAGTCTGTCTGCCTGTTGGAATGGGCACAGGAGGCACCAGGAGCACACGAATGCTTCCCGAGAGCCTTGCCCAAGAGGGGACATTTCTGCCTTTACACTATGAAAGCAGAAGTGCTTTTGGAAGGGTGTGACTTAAGGGGAAATCAGCACTTTCTGAACTAGACAAAAAGAGGATAAATCAGTTATTACCCAGGGGGCATGGATGCCATGTAAAGTCCTGACACTGTTTGTTGAGCAGAGGAGCCTGCACTATTCGAGATTCAGATTCACAGCTATTTGATTATGTTTTCTTCCATTTGGTCTGGACTGAGTAGGAAGTGAGGTTAGATGGTCATAATGGTGCCTTCTGGCTTCAAAAGGTATGAATACATGACTTACACTGCAGTGTATGTCTCATTTGTACCTGCTCTGTTTTGTATCTAAGACCTCAGTTTTCAGCAGGCACGGTCCTTACTGATCTGCCTTTGTAAACACAATGGCTCACATCCCTATAAAATATCAGAAACAAAATGATTCCAATTTTGCTATAAAGTTCCACCACAGGATTTACTTTTACTTTATTCAACATCAGAGCTGTTAAACATCAGGGAAAGGGGAATAAATTGTACTCTAGAAAATTGTGCTGTACATCAGAAAGGGGACCTAGAAAGAACAGATGCCTCCTGGTGTGAGAAGCTCTTATTCTCATTTCAAAAAGGTGGCATTATTTTTCAGATCTTTTGCTTTATCACTAACACTGGGTCCCATTCTGCCTAATAAATACCTTTCATCCCTGAAGCCCAATGAAATGCTTCTTAATTTTAAGTCATGTATTACTTGCTCTGTGATAAGGGCAGTATTTTATCGTCAGCAAGCCAACTGGACTCAGAACTGTTAATCTCCTCAGTATGCAGGGTGCTTGCTTTCACTCAGATAAATTGTATAAATATTTGTAAACACTATAATCTATTTCAGCTGTAGCAACAGAACAATCTGATAAACACAACGTGGTTCCCAGAGATCAATAGAAGCCCATAAATATTACAGGCAAATAAAACATACTCTATTCCACATTGACTGAGCTGTGACTAAAACGAGAAAGAAAGAAGCAGAGAGAGGCAGATTCGAGAGGCTTGCACTTGAGGGGTACGACATCAATCCTGCCGATGCAGGGTGAGAGGCACCGGCGGGTGTGCACACATACCCATCTGCATGGCGTTGCGGGTCTGGCTGGCTGGCTGCTGAGCTGAATACCTCAAGCAGTTATTCAGCTGCGGAGAGGCTGCCTGTAGCTGGGGGTGTGTCTGAGGCACAGTGATAGGAACAACTGGTCTGACAGCTGTGGAAGTGTTGGTGAGACCGGCCCCAATGGGGTGGATGGTTCCTGGGGCTCCTTTCGTTGTGGAAGCTCCCCCAGCTCCGCTGTTCCTGGGCTGCCCAGCTCCCACTGGCACTCTGCATAGAGACGAAGTGCAGTGTCAGCATGCTGCAGAGACCCCGATACCCAGCCACCGTGCTAATAAGCAACCCCAGTTACTTAGGAGGTTCAGCATGGTACCCTCTCAGGTGTTAAAGTAAACTGAGATATAGATATATATTTATCTCTACAGAACAGAGTTGTAAGCATGCTGGAGGACATTTTCATCCCTTTATCCTGTGGGAAGAAGCTCAGGGTAAAAACGGAAAAGATAATTTTTCTCATCACTTTTTCTCTTAAGCTACATTTCTGTCTGAATAATTCACAAATTAGATTCAGAAGAAATGTATATCTCCCACGTCATTTTGTGTGCCAGAGGCTATTTTACAGGCACTAATGCAGTGATAATTAAAACAGACTCTGAGATCTTTTCTTATGACCAAACCTGCATACAGCCCCACAGGGAGAATAAAAGATAGATAACCTGTGTGTGGCTATTGAAGGGGACTGAAAAGAAGCAGCCTTGGCAAGGCTTGGCTTGGCTGAGCACTTACCCCACTGATGTAACCAGACCTAGCTTAGACTTGCTAAGGAAATGCAAAAGGGAAGGGAATGCAGCTGATCTTACTGAAAGGGATATCTAAACAATAATCGATCCCTCTTTCACTGCTCACTTAAACTGTACGCGTAGTTTGTATTTCATCTGAGTAGCTGAGTAGACCACTTCCTTCCTCAGAGGGAAGGAATAAGGCTCTTTCTCCTAAACAAGGAGATCAGCCTAGAGCAGGTCTTGGTACTCTTACCACTGAGCTAGAAACTGGGGCAGGAGGACACTTAGGAGGACAGAAGGACATCAATGGACAAGTTCAGATGTTGCTCAGAAGCTCTTTCTTTGAGTTTCTTACTCAGGTTCCTGATTAATTTCCTCCCCCAGCAGTAGATGCCATGAAACAGAGGGATCATGTTGTGCTGTTCTCTCCCAGGCTGCTCCATGTGCCAACGTCCTCCTCCAGCACATGGCAGAGGGGATATGATGCAGAACAAAGTATGGTGGAGGAAATGGGAATGAGATGAGCTAGGGGGTTAACAAGGGAGAAGGGGATAACAGAAAGGGTACATGACCAATCTATGGGGGTTGGGATTGGGAGAACTTCTGGGGTCCCAAAATTTTGTGGGAACACAGAGAGGAGAAGAGTAGAAAAAAAAGGAGTATGCTGAACAATCTGGTCTGATTCAGAGGACAACAAAGGCATAAGAAGTAATCCCAAGAAAAGAGTAGAAAAGAGAAGAGCCAAAAAAGTGAAATTCTGATAGAAAGAGATCAAAACACAAGCTGGAAGATATGCTCCAAAAGTGCAAAAGACAGCTAATCTCTCTTCCCAATCCCTCCTCCCTGCAAAATTACAGGAGGAATAAAAACACCATAGTGTCATAAAATCCTTGACTCGTATCATCTGCAAGGTTTGCCTGGATTATATTTTGCTAAATGAGTCAAGATTTTTTTTTTCTTCAGTTTTTTTTTTTTTCATCAGCCTCCAGGTAGGGAGAAGCTGGGAATCCCACCAGATGGAAATCTTGACTGTCTGTCATCTGCTGTGAAGAGCTGGCAGGGTAGCAGCAAGGTTCAGCTGGAGCTGGCTTGGCCATCTGCACTAGATTGAGTTTGCCAGAAAAGCGCACCTAATAATCCACTGAAAGCCACGATCAGGCAAACATGCACACTGACAGGTACAGAAACTATCTGTGATTCCCACAGAGCTGGATAGACACCACATGTGGCAATTTTATCTGCTGCCCTGTGCCTGTCTATCCATCTAAAGGGTCTTGCCATCTTTCCACCATGCTCTGCTCACACAAGTGCTTTGGCAGTTTATAAATCTAGTTCAGTATTATTAAATTCATGGGCAATTTATTTTTTGGGGGGTTTTGTGGGGAGTGGCAGAAAAACATGTATTAATCTAATCCTCTGCTTTGTTGTCAAGGGGGAACAAAGAAAGTTGAAAGTGCAGCAAATAGGAGCTTTTGTTGTTATCAGATTTTTTGTGCTGTACTCACTGAGGGTGATTTACACAGGAACTTTATTAGCTCACAGGATCGTAAATATAATCATAAAGCTGCTTTCGGGTTTTGTGGAAAGCACTTTTGCCCTTTAGCACTTCTCTCTGTCTTGTTCCAGCTGTGACATGCTGCATTTAATAAAGTCTTGCTGATTCAGATCTCCAACACTTCAGCATGAACTTCTTTACTAATTAAGAGCTGAAGAGGCAAGGAGTAAAGGCAGCCAAGGGGATCTATAAAATTTGGTAAATACATTTAGGTTGACGAACAGTGAAGACCCCATGAATTAATGGGGTTTTTTTTTGACTGAAATGCAATATTAGGACTGTCAGCAGGCTTAGTTATAATCTAATCTGCTCTTAACTTTTGGTCTTGCTCAGTACACATATTACAAACTTGACTTGATGGAAAAAAACCTGGATCAATTTTTCAAGATCAACACTTCCTGTGTTGTGAGGTGCCTTTCTCTGGAGAGGAGTGGAAGACAGTGGCGATTGTGCGCATGTGGGAGGAGAGGCTGGGAGCATATGAGAAGTGAGTTTGATTTCCAAACCCATGGCTGCTCTAAAGGAGATACGGGCATGTGGGGCAAAACAGTCTGGTATGCACTGATAAACTTGCTCCTCAGCTTGCAGATTATTTCAGAGTGGGCTCTAGATCAGAAACACCCTTTGATTTGGTGTTGTCCAATACCAAACTTGTGACAAATGGCATTCCTCAGCAAACATGCTATTCTTTCCTTCTCTCATCTTTTGCAACTGAGACATATGTAGCTAAAATCAGACCATTTACTAAACTCTCCTACCACTTCTGAATTTTAATGGTTCAAACATGAGTCCTGATCCAAACAATTCAAGACCTTTGATTTAAGAAAATAAAATCTGCAAGAGGAGCTAAGCTAATCTACATGAAAAGCAAGACATAGGCCTTCCTTACTTTGTTTATCCCCATTACATGTCCAGTAGCTTTATAGCAATAAAAAAATAGTTATCCAACAGATTCTTTCCAATAGTAAAATCTAGGCACATCAGGCTTTGTAAAGTCATGGGTTATAAATGCCATCATCTAACACAACTAGTGAAGTCTGCTGAGAACATGGATAACTCCCATGCTACAACCAGCAAGCTTCATTACCCAAGTACAGCATTCCCACCAGAAAATTTCCAGAAGGGGAATATTATTTAAAAGCAGAGTTACATTATTTTCAGCATCCTCCAGATGCAGAATCCCCTCCAGTCCCAGCTCAGGCATCCACCTTGGCCAGTGGTCCTCACCTTGAAACAGGCGTCACGTAGTTTCCTGGGAAGACACCAGACATTCCACTCCTCAGAGACGTCCCCTTGAACCAGCCGTCCTGGCACTTCTCAATGACCCGGTACATCTCACCTTTGCGTAGCTCCAGCTCGTCGTTCTTCTGAGGCTTGTAGGCGTACAGGGCTAGGTAGCTGCGGGGAGATGTCACACAAGAAGAAAGCACACAGCTGACATCAACCACCGCCTGTCCAGCTTCAACTCCAGCTCCACAGAGCAGAAAGTGAGCAGAAACACTGCTCAGAAGTGGTGGTTAAAAAGGGACATTATTACAGCACACCAAACAAGCAACAGCAGAGACGAGATCAAGTGGATGCTAAGACAATAAGGGAATAACTAATCAGATTAAAGTCAGGGGATAATTTAGAAATTAATAGGACACACTTCTTGCCCAGGGCATAACCAAAGCAAAACACTGTCACAAAGCAGCACTGAAGTTAGGAATTCAGCAGCAGTTTCAGAAGGACAAGGCAATTACAGAGACAGTGAGAATAACCATGACTTGAATGGGAAGGCTTTGCAAAACCCAGCATCTGGATTAAGTATATATTTACATGCTGCAGGGTGGGAGGAGCCTCTACTATAGATTTTCAGAAGAAACTTTTCTTATAGGTAGGCTACTTTATAAAAGTTTAAGGCACCCTTGTAGCTTTCTTGATGTTATTTAGGTTGGCCAGTTTTAGAAACAACACACCAAACTGTTCTGATCTGGTACAGTAATTTTGTATTATGTGGGTAAACCAACAAGTGACAGAGGGCCAAATTCTTCAAGGGGATTTTTGCTTAAGTAAGTGAAGTGGTAGAATTTGGCTTTAGATATTTTGTATGCAAGCATTCTAATAAATATTTAACCCAGGATCCCATATGTAGAACTTTTTATTTATTTAATTACAGCTTTTATGTATTCCCTTTCTTTAGAATCTTTCTTTTTATCTCTCTTTTGTTCTTCTGCTGCTACTTCAGGGATGTGTCTAATGTTGTAAAACGACTACAACTTAAAGTCCCTAAAGGTATTCTCTCTGTTTAGAGAGATCCTTGTTGAAAATTAAGAATGATTGCTTGCACTTTGGGGAATAACGGAAAGTCAGGATAGGATAGCAAGAATGCACACACAGAACACTTTCTTTGTAAATACCAATTTTATTTTGGTACTGTCACCTTTCTATAAATGCAAAGAGGGATTTCTGGTAATTCTTGATCAAGGTTGTATCTTCTTGAGGTTTTTTTGCTTTGTGCATTACAGGCAGTGCAGAGAGACTATGACAAATGGGAAAACACTTATGGAAAGTGCATTTACACTACAAAGTGCCACAGAATGCTCTTAGGCTCAGAGGTGGGTGAGAAGAGGCTTGCTGCCCACCTTATAGCAGTGAACCAGAGAAATAATGAAAACTATAACCATTGTGATTGTAGACTTGCAGACAATAAAAATGATATATGGCTTTTTACTTCTGCTCTCCAGGAAATATAATTGAGGAATAAATCCTGTTAGTTTTCCTGATTCTATTCCTTTATGGTACTAGTAGATTTCCGTATTTTTATTCTGAAGGCAGTAAATAAACAGCAGTAATGAGCAGAATATGAAATATTTGGTAATAGCTCCTTGGGGCATGCTTAGGCTGATGCACCTGCCTCTGTTTACCACGTGCATGGGATACAAAGACCTAATCAGAAACTATTTCATTGGTCAACAGATGGGAGAAACCATCCTGAACATCCTTTGTTTAGCCTGTATAATCAGGTGGTCCTGAGCAGGTCTGTAGCTGTTCACCTGATGGAAAATATGAGGCTACATATGAACTGAAGAACATTAAAATGCATCATCCTGACAAGAAATAACGTTACATGCTTCAGTGCTAATCCTCCGACACAGTGCTCTGCTAGGACACAACAGAAAGTGCCAAGACTGCACTTACTCCAGGGAGAGAAAGTGTGGCTTTGACTACCCCTTTTAAAGTTGCTGCTTATGCAGGGCTCATATTCAGAAGCTATGGGTAAAGCGGGGGATCAAGGACAGAGACATTATAGATAGACTTACTTAGCCTGTACCCCAAGGGGCTACAAGTAATAAGGTAATCTACAGGTTGAGATGGTGGAAGAAGGTGCAAGGAAAATTACCCAGAGTGGATCATAGGCTGCTTTCCCTTGCAGCTATCTTCAGCTCTCCTACTAGTTTCTTTCTGTTTCTCCCTGCAAATTCCCCCACTTCAGCTTCCAGTAAGCCTGAATCACCAATACCACAACGAGCCTAAACATCTTCAGAAGAGAATATCAAAAGCCTTGCAGAGACTAAAAGAAGGTGTACAACAGCCCAGCCTGGACTCCATGACAAAACCAAACCTGACCAATCTCTGTATTGCTAAACTGATGAAAACCTGTATGTGATAACCATACAGCCTGACCCTGGGAAAACGGACCTTTTCAGCACTTTCTTTGTGGACCAGCAGTCCTACGACCTACATGGGTCAGTGAGGATGCCTGTCCCTGGGGGTTTCCTCTACTAGTTTGCAAGAGGCAGGAACTTCTCCAAACCCAGTGACAGGCACAGCCTGGGTCCACTGCCTGGCCGTGGCTGGCATCCCAGCCCCATGGGGACAGATGTATGCCCCTTGAGCTGGCAGAGAGGGGGCTGTGGGGGAGCTGCTGGGATGCCTGCTGTCATAGATGGCTGAAAACAGTCTGAGTGCATGAAGCTTCCCTTCACATAAAGCATTTCTGGGCTTTTCCTCTGGCAGAAGACCAGGGCTAGTGGTCTCGTTTGCTGAGGCTGATTTTGCCTTAAGCCAAAGCCTTTGGACTTGGACACATTTCACCATTCTCTAGATTTCAGGTGCAAAACTTCACTAGCAAACTCTCTACAACTGAGAAGTAAGTGTTAAAACAACAATCTGAAAACATGCAAAAGGTAAACAGCAAGTTATGCTGGCCTTAATGAAACAGTGAGGCTAAGGGTTAGGGAGCAGGACCTAGAGGAAGCCAAAATCTTTATAAAAAGTTCCCTAAAAAGAGGCCTAAGTGAGAAGGTAACTCATGTTCTTGGCTTTGGGGAGCTGCCTATGACTCTACTTATAATGCAGAAGCCCCAGGGCTCTTGTCTAGGGTTGTACCTCCCCAGTTCTGCTACAGCTTTCAGATAATGTTTCCTCTTTGACTGGAACTTGTCTCACAAATGCAAAATGACAGACTGGATTATGAAGCTGCTTCACGGGGGAGACGACAGGAGAAACATGGGAGGGAGAAGGGGAGGCTTGCTGAGGCACAGAGTCAGAGATGTTGCCAGAGAGCTGGAAAATGTCCTGATTCAGCAACTAAATACTGGAAATACTGCCAGTTACTGCTTTCTAGTCTGAGCAATGTTTGAAGTAAATTTGTGCCCCACTATGTGCCACACAGGCTGCACAGGGTGACCATACAGTGATGACGAGACCTCTCAAGTGGGTCAGTCAGTGATACGTGGTACCCCTCAGGTATGAAGATCTCACCTTAGTAGCTAAGAACAAATTCGGTTTGGTTCTGTTCCAACTCCCCTATTGTACTTAAAGCAGGTTTGCTATGTTATTTTAGGATTTTATTTGTGAATTCAGACTTTGTTTTAGCCATATCATAAAACCCTAAAATACTGGTGTGCATATATGTATATATATAGTTCTACTGCTTTCACAAGGTATATGTGATAAGAGGAAAGGGTTCAGTAGTTTAACTAGACAGGTACCAAATAAACCAACCAGGCTAGAAGAGATTTATTATAATGAAGTCTACTCTTTTTGTTCTGTATCTAGTCAGCCTTCTGTTATTCTACACACTATTCAATAAGCCCATATGCCCATGACATGAAGTTCATTCGTTGCCTTTGTTTATAGCGCTGCAAAAATGCAATTGGGCCATTTTTTCTGGTTAATGATGAACGTATCAGGTGTTTGATTGCATGGGACTACACCTTTTTAAGATCTTTAAATGAAGGACGAAGATTTTCTCTAGCTGAGAAGCATTCCATTTGTTTCACAGTGATTCATACAGCTGTAATAAATACACCAGGAGACTAGAAGGGCTCACAGAGAAAGGGGGAAGTCTTGCCTTTCTCTACACATTTTTTCAGTTTCAGCAGAGGCTGTGTCATGTATGAAATTACAATCTTTTTCTTCTCAGAATGTTCCTGAGCTCAGATTCAGCCTTTCAGATTTCAAACATGCACACACGCCCACACGACTGGAAACAGAGTACACAGTGACTGAGATGAGCTGCTTACATATTGAGGGGGAGCTGGACCTTCGGTGGTGTTCCCTGATCTCCAATTATTGCACTTGTCCTAGGACCAGCCACAGTGGCTGCTCCAATCGAAGAGGAATCCTGAAAATACACAAAGAAGAACATACAAGGATTAAGATGAAGCCCACCGCTTCATAAAATGCTATGGGGTGAAGGCACAGAGGAAAAAAAATCACATCTTTTATCATTTCCCAGACTTTCTAACTTCATGATACTGCATAAAAAAGACATCTTTTAGCCTTACACATTCCAAAAATACGTTTCTGACACAAGTGATATTAGGTTATTAGCAGCATTTCCATGTATCTGTCAGAGAAATTTAGTTGTACCTTGCATGCAGATCTTAAAAGTTTTCGAATGCAAAACTACTTGACTGCTTTGTAAAATCAGCTGAACATGTACATCTCTGCAATAGTATCTTCTTTGGTAAAGGAAACCTTTTCTTCTCAAAAGCTTATTTTTAAATTTTTACTCTCTGGGTTAACGGTTATGGATCTATGGAGAAGAAGATATTATTCAATTTCCAAAATGCAGTCTTGTCTCTGTAGACTGTTTTTATAATCAGGAATATTCTTCTCTGTGGGAATAAAGAACTGCTGGTTAGCAAAAATGTAAACTGGCCTTCAAGTTAGAGAATGACTGTGGATAAATGAGGCAACATTGTGGAAAGCCCTACTGTGAGCGTGAGAAGCAGCAGGTTCAAAACACCGTGTACTGGAAAACAGACAAAACCTGAAGGTCAGTAGAATGTAAAAGCAAAACTGAGGTTATGTAATCCTTTGTAGTAAATTGGGAACTTGCATACAGGATGGTAGCATTTGCTCTCAGCAATGCTCCCCTTCAGCAAACCTTAGTGGGTTTGGTATGTTTCAATGCATCATCCCGATCCTGGTGGGATGGAGATCAACACTTCTCCTTAAGAAATAGGTGAGAACACAATCCAAACCAGGAGTAACTCTGGATGAGGAAAGTAGGAGTCCACTTTTACCACAGCGAATAATTCCCCACTCTTCTATAGAGAATGGAGCAGATCTTCTCCAGCTATTAATGTTGAAAGGCAGTTCTAAATGTAATTGTTAATTTTTAAAGCTTAATGCTCAGCAAAAGTATGTAGGGCAAACTCTTCTGAGTTGTCTCACCAAAGCCCCCATTCATCTATGTCACAAATGAATTCTGACTGGAAACTTCTCCTGAAGCAATGCAAGGGCCTGTAGCAACAGATCTTTGCTGCAAAGACAGGGCAGACCTGGGCTGATGGGAATTGTAGTGGTTTATCTGAGCAAAAGACTTTTTTAGAAAGTCTAACCAAATGCTGCATGTGCATCCATATGCCAAATGGCCCTACAAAGTAGGATCCAAAGTTTATGCAGAAATTGCAGGTTCAGACAGAACCTGTTACATAAAACAAAGATTCTGAGCAGTTCACAGACCTCCAGTGCAGCTTTTCTGTTTCCAAATGCTATCTAACAAACAGTAAATATTGATTTATTTTGGGAACAGAAACATAGGGACATTTTTTTGCACTTACAAATGACACCGAATTAAACCAAGATACATATTGCTACTTAATGAATGGATTTCAAGGTCACGTCATTCCAAAGAAGCCCACATAATTACTACAGTGTCATGTCTTGATATTTCATTGCTAATCTGTGTTGCTTTGCTGTTTATTAACACAATATCATTGGAAAATCATGCAGCAAAATATAAAGACACTGCTCTGTGATTGCATAGCTTTTGGCAACAAGCAGCAAGCTGTCTCCTCTCTTACTGACATCTACTCTCAATCACAAAGTTGTAGTGACAAGTACATCTCCTTTTTCTCATTATTTCCCCTCACTTTCTGGCTGCTTGCTCAAACAAGGAAGGTTCCAGGCAGCTCGTAGTCCTATGTGTAAAAGTAAATGTTCTTTCCAGTTCTGTGACTAAGGCTTTATTAATCCTGACTGTCATGTCAGTGAGATAACATCAACTTACAGAAAAAGACCCCAACCTGCCCAAAAATGTAGGGATAGTTGGAGAACGACCCCTCATCTGTTATTTTGGGCTGGTTAATGGGGTTAGGGATTGAGGAAGATGCTGGGCAGAGAGACCTGACAACTGCCTCACCCAAGAGGTACATGAGAAATTGGCTAGTTCAAACTTCTTCATGTTGTGCCACCAGCATAAACCTTCTCTGAGCTAGAGAAACTGCCTCCAAGAAAACAGAAAACAGGTTGGTCCCCACCTTTTTCTGGTAGGACAAAGCAGTTTGTTTTTACCTCATGAAACACCAGAGCTGAGTGAACAGCATTAGGGTGCTACCATAAAGGCAGAGATTGCAGCACTGTAAGGCATGTGCTACCCCTTCCTTAGCTCCTACCATCCTCTCTCCACGCACCTCAGTGAAGTCAGAGTTTGCAGAGGTTCTTCTCTCCCAGCCCCTGGGCTAAACCAGCCTGTCTCTGCAGAGAGACAAATTGAAGCCCGGAGAGCAGCATCATGCATTCACCTGTTTGCACTGACAGCGGTGGCTCCTGTGTCTTCTATATTACTGGAAGCATGAGCCCAAATACCTTCTGCTAGCATGCAGTCGTAGGGGTTAAGACATCATGTAGTTGTAATTCAGTGTTGCTAGATGACACTGTTGCTTTCTTCCCTGGAATAATCCCAAAGAAATCTCCGTAGTCCTGTATGTTCTCTATCCATGTGACATTCAGTTTCTTGCCCATGGCCTGTTACTGCAATATTGCTGCATCTGGCGCCAGACTGCACCCTACAAACCATTCATTTTTGCCACTTTGCACAGCCCAGTATCATATGCATCCGAACTCTAAATCAGTGTCTGCTTCCTGATTGTGCTCCAGTTTTTCTTTAGCTGGTCCCCCCTGCAGGCTTTGACACAATGGTGTACTTACTTGCCAGTCTGCCTATGACCCCACTTTTCATCATCAGGTTTTACTCCACAGGACCTGCTGGCCTTCCCCTGCATTGAATTCAGCTCCTCTGTCCACAGCTTAGCATTTACTTTCACACAAGTATTCCGCTTTGAAGTTTCACTCGCCTCTGTGCTCCTTGATGAATTTTCTCAGTGGCTGCCTGGTTACTACTGTGCATTTGAATGTTCACTAGCTTTGCATGTAAACTACAGCCCCTGATACAGTTGGTGAAGGCTTTCTAAGCCTCTCCTTTCAAGGTCCTGTTCTCTCTCTTATGTATCACTAATTAGCTCATACTATAAGACACAACACTGCTAGATTATTTTGCAAGATAATATTTGTAATAAGATTTTGAAGAGACTGAATTTTGTGAAAGAATAATCTTCCATTTCTTCATACTTTTGATTACATTTGTTCAAAGTTTACATCTCTACTTTCTATTCCTACAATTTTATGTGGGTCTCCCCAGTTACTGGTACCACTAATAATCTTCCCAGAGAATACAACAGTCTTCTCTCCATGACAGTAGCAGGGTTTAGTTTCTTTTCTTTATTTATTTAGCCCTGGAGCCTGGCTGTACTTTTGCTATTGTGATCTAAAGAACAAGGTGCTAAACATGTCCTCCTTTCCTCTTCACCTGCTCAGGGGAACGGGAATCCGAAACAATGCTCAGATTTTTTTGTTCTCTGCTTTGCTACCTTTTGGACGGTGTGTGTGCCACATCCTTCCTTTCTGATGGTATGTCCCTGCATGATCCACCCTTCTGTGGCACCAGGCACACAAATACAGCCACACACGGGCATTACACAAGCAGGGCCCAAACACTGCAGCATTTGCGTTCTTAATCCTTCTTCCACCACTGTTGCTAAGTCTTAGCTGGGAGGGGACATCTCTGACAAACAGGTTTTTAAGAGGCACGTGGGCACCGGGCAGAGTTCTCTCAGGGAGGCATTAAGTACTTCACTGTCTGATACCCATGGATTTTATTGCAATCTAAGTAGTAAGAGCCACTTCTGAAAATGCCATTTGGTGCCCCTCTGTATCCTTACGAGCACCTAATGCATTTAAACATTTGTCCATTGGGTTTCCAGACATGACTTGCTGGGTAATCATCACCTCCTGATTAGGAGGCCGTTTACTCTAACAGTGGTGTGCAGTTTTCTGAACTAGACACTGCCAACTCATTCCATTTACTTAGGCCACTAAACAGCCAAATCTGACTTCTTCACGCTTCCACTCCAATCTGGCATCCTCTGAGTACCAGTTACCATCGCTGATGTTTTCAGCTCAACAGCAACAGCTCTTCTCTTCCAAGAGACAATACAGCCCCAGCTGCCAGCCAGTGGGGAAAAGCAGCTGCATGAAGGCATGCTGAAGACCACCTCCAGATACCTCTGCACTAATTCCTGCTTCTTTGTGCATGTTAGTATCACCTGTACTGTGGAAAGCTAAATCTTGAGTAAAACTCCTGGACTATAGACATGGGCACAACAATACTGCATGACAGACATCTTGCTCGTAGCTCATGCTGTGCGACTTGTTTTTGCCACTGGTGTAGTAGGTGATTATGTACCCATGGGCTGGAGAGTAATATAAAAGGACTTCTTGCTTTTTGTCTGTAAACACAACAGCCTCCTTAAGACCATTGAAACACAACTCCTCTCCCTCTTCCCAACACGTAAGCTAATGTCTTATAGAAACTCATAACTCATGCCTTGAGGCTTCCTTAAAAATTGTCTGTTCCTTTCTCCCCATCTCCGTGCTGGCTGTTACAAGGAGACTTTACACGAGGTCCAAGAATAATGAAAGGCTCTGCACAAACGTATCTTGGGGCTTGTCTAAATTTGATCTAGTCCTAGCGGCAGCATGGTCCTCTGGAAAAAAACAGCAGTGGAGCACAGGCTGCCTGCGCTTGGTCCCCACACAGCATTTCCGACATAATTTTTAGATGCTTAAGTAAGTAGCAGCACCAGCCACTGTTCAGATATGCAAAATGAAGAGAGCCAAAGCTAGCTCTCAAAAACGAACTTTGCAGATGACTGTCCAGCCTGAGGGTCAGCGTTTCCTGCTGAGAACAAACAGTCTGATTCCCTCAGAAGTCACCACAATGTGTCTAAGCTCAGGTGGATCCCATTCCTCCTCCAACTGATATTATTTGCAAGAGAACTATGGAAGCAGCAAAACAAATTGCACTTTAATGTATATGTAATGATATATTTCTATTACAGTTTATACAATATACTCCTAGGTAAATAATACACTGCTGAGATGTTGCTGCCTCTTGTGTCAGCTCTGACATATATTTAAAAGCAACCAGCCTGGCAAAACACTTTTGACAAGCCCTCAGAAACCAGGAAATTAAAGGTAATAACCACTCATCTGGGCTGAAACTTCATTTCACATTCATTCGCTTTCTCTCTTCCCATCCACACCTCTATGAAATCATAAGAATTAGTAGTCTGGACTTCTAGCATAACCTACCTTTTACTCTCCCTTGTAGATTTATTTTAAACTTTCACCAGGACTTTAAGGCCACATTTGTGGTCCAATTTGAAAAGACATGGTGACCATAGGGATTAGTGAAGTGCCTTGCAGAAGCATGGGACTCAGGCTTGGAGGGTAATAGAAGTCATAAAGACAGTGATAAAACTAGGAACAGAGTACAATGATATTGCAGGTCGCAGCAGCTTTCACAGAAAAATAATTGCTGCCGCTACCAGACGAACGTTCTTATCTAGAAAATCACTAACCAGAAATCTCTATTTTGACTTCAAAGCAAATCCAGCACTGTCTCACCACAGGGCACTTATCACATTCATTAATTCACAGGAAAATTTCTTTTAATGTCTTGAATGCATATTTACAGCTTACTTTAAATTTCTCTTTAATATTACTTTAAAATAAGAGAAAAACACTCAAATATTCAGCTCACATAGACTGACATATCGTCACCTGGAAATATCACAAATAATAGACTAATAATCTTTAAGATTCTTCTGACTTGTTTCTCTAATTCGCTGACTCCATAAAACAATGACTGTGGCAATCACTTCAGGCCTTAATGTTCCTAGAAATAATGTGTTAGTGCTTAATGCATGGTAGTGGCACCAATATTGATAAAAAGTGTTACACGCAAGATCAAGTAGCCTCATCAAATGCTAATTACCAAAGTAGGAACTGAAATGGACTTACCAATTCTAGGGTGAGATTTTTCCTTCCCTAATGGTATGTGTGTAAAAAATAAACAAATGTGTATGATAACAGCTGCAGCTGCATAAATAGCTGCATAAATACCCAGTTCCTTCCTGCAAAAAATGGAGCTAAATTTATATGACTTAGCATTTCCTGAGGGGTTCTTACAACCTGTAAGTATCTGCGGGTGTGGATGAAGGTGAGGCAGAATGCTATGCCAGCCTGTTCCAGCACCACGTTAGCCCTTATTATTTTTTGGCTCACAGGAGGCCAAAAACTCTAGACCATGTTTTCTGTGAATAGCTACACAGAAAGCTGGAGAAGTCATGTAAATGTATTTCCTGAGTTTCCATTTCCACTATCCTGCAATCTAAGGATGGCTGCAAGTTGGAAGAAAAAAAATAAAAATTATTTTTGTCATTTTCTTCCAAATGTTCATCTGACATTACCATCCATAAAAGCACTGATTATTCTGGTTCTCAGTTTCCCCAAATGAGGACTAATTAAGCATCCTGTGGATGAGCATCATGAGCATTATATTTTATTCAGCCTTGTTTCTCTCTCAGACTAACCCTTTAAGCACTGAGCACTAGTATCTAGCTCTCTGTCGTGAGGTTTTAAATGGTTTTATAGCAAATAGGTGCTCGTGATTCTGGGATCAAAGGACATGAAAAATCAAATGTAGAGAGATGGGAAAGATTAAAGTGGAAGCCTGACCTCTAGAAGATGTTAATCTAATCCCACGTTGATAATTATCCTTTTGATAACTGCACAACAAACTCATTGGGATCCTGTGCGATGCATCCTGTAGGAAGTCCACCTCCAAGGAGGTAGTAATAGTAAACAAAAATCCCCAAAATACAAAAAAGGTAAAATACACACTGCAGTTATTTTTGTTCAAATGTCATGCATGTACACTATAGCGTGTGTTGCATGGACAGGATTTTGTGGTATAATGTAAATACCAAGAGAGTGCCTCGCGTGCTCTTGAGGCTTCCAAATCAGCAGTTGACTGGCAGGAAGCATAGAGGCTCAGGATTAGCCCTGAGCAAAAATGATTTCTGTGGCAAAATGGTTTTGTTGGGTTACTGCCCTGAGGAACATCTGGAAAAAAATATTTTGTTTTTGTTTTACAGCAATGGGATTTCATGCACAGTTGAATAACCATTCTAAAGCACAACCTTCTCTTCCTAGATCCCATAAAAAATTAGGTTTTGTGGTTCTTGAAAAATCTTTCAAAATGTATTTGTAATGAGGTAAATTATAGGATAAAGAGAAGACACTGTCTCTAAACTGGTAGTTTCAGAAGGGGGATTTTGCTTTGACCTGGATTCTCGGTAGCTTATGTAATCAGTCAATAGAATGAGTCACCTCATGTGTCTCATTTGCAACAGTTTTGACAAATAATGTAATATATCACAATATGCACAGAGTACTTTCAAAGACCTATTGGTAGTACAAAAATATGCAGCTTACATGTCTGCCCAAAACTCTCTGCTTAAAAAAACTTAACTCCTTCCCACCTGAAAAACTGCTAACAAGAGTTCTTTATAAAGTTATTTAAAACAGAGATGCAACAAATAGGCCATGTTTGGAACCAGTTCTAAATAATTTAGAGTACAACTGGGAATGTACAAAGACCGTGGAGTAGTTTAGGTTAGACTTCAGCAAATACGCTTATGCTGTTTTCATGACATTTTTTTTAATTTAAATGACAGAAACACAAGTAGGACTAATATTGCTTCTCTTTTGCCATTTTGACCAGTGCAGCCTCCTGAGATAGCTGCCCCTGGTTTCAGCTGTCTCGCTCTCATTAATGAACGTCCAGTCAGTTGTCAGTCACAGCCAGCAGCAGAGCAGGTTGGATAGAGTTGGCACCTCAGGCCAAAGCTGAAAAATACCTGAATTTCTCTTCTTTTCTCAGAGCCTGTTGTGCACTTGAAAATTCAAGGTTCTTTTTCCCTCTCTGGATGTTATGTATAATCTGTATGCTTCTCATGGTCAGCACATTTAGGTTATTAGCCAAGACTCAGCCAGGGTTTTGCTATTACATTTTCTCAGCTAAAATTCAGCACTTCTAAATAACTGATAAGGAGTCACACTTCCAAATGATTTATATAGCAAGACACTTCAAGTATGATTTTTCATTTCAAATACTGTCACTGTTCGGGACTGGGAGCGTGCAAGACATTGTTCTCAGCTTTTCCTGAATATACAGCCTCTCGTTAGAAGCCTGTGCTAACACTCACAGATACAAATGGACTACTTCGTGGTGCATGGTGATGAGTTGTTGAAAACACAGACAGAAGTTCTTTTTCAGAGGAGGATCCTTTCTTCCTCACTCAGCTGTTACCCTGGTGTGCACAAAGCCACAGTTCATTATTCATGAGATACATTTTCTGTCAAAAACCAGGGGATTTAGAGCAGTACTGACCTATGACCTTTCCAAATAGCAGGAGAGAATAATTCATAAGGGGTGAAAATGGAAGCAAGATGAGCCATCTGAGGCCTATGCACAATTACTGTCCAGGGGGACCTTCCCTGCTCCCCAGGGAGTCTCAGTTACGAACTACTTCTCTGCACCCGTAACCTAATTCAGCTTCAGCTCCATTACAGGCCGGCAGCGCTGCTTACATCTTCAATAAAAATCAATTTTGCCAGTATGAAAAGACATTCTACATGATGGACAGACACTATTACCTTTTAGATGGCAGTCTTATGTTTAATGAGTGATACTCAGCATGCAACAAAAAGCACAGAAGAAGTAAATTTGGCTGCCAGCAAAATGAAGATCCCAGCACTGCATCTTTGAAAACAAATGCTTTGTATCCTGGCTGTTGTGGTCTTCCAGACACTATTTTATTCAGTTGAGGTGTCTTGAAGCTGATTCTTCTACCTTTGAGCATCCCTAGGTTTGCAGTTAATTAAGACATTTTTTTAGAACATCGCTCATTTCAAAATACATCTTGGCTTTTGGGAAACAGCTGAGTTGGTTCTGTTTAAAGAATAACGAATGTATTATGGAAGGCCTGTAGTCTTCAATTATTAAATTAACAATATGCAGAAGTGCTTTCAAAACGTGATTTCATACTCTGGTCTGCCTGCAGTGCTCAATATGCATAAATCTGTGCTCTCCTGGAGAAGTGGGAGGCTTATAATAGTCTAACAACTCATAAAAACCAAAAGCTTGTCAGCTTGGCGTTAAAATCTGTTTTCAATTCAGAAAAATTGACAAAATCCATGGGAATACAGTACTATGCATGAAATCACTTCTAAGGGGTGTAAAATATTCCACATTTACTGAAGCATCTGAAATTTCCCCCTAAATTTTAAGTTCCTACAGTAAGAAGCACTTGATGTCTCTGTTTCTTCTCATATCAGCAGAGGGAAAGCAGTTGTCCCAGATGTAGGTGCCTCAGGTTTACAAGGAAAAGACATGCTTGCTTTAAGAAGACTTTTTTGCTGGGCACCAGCTGGTTGCCTGAGGTAGGGGACTGGATGCCATTCATGAGCTCCTGTAATTGAATTCTGCTTGTTCAAAGGACAGGCTATAGGAAAACTGTGTCGAACTTTTTAAAAATGTAAAATCCCCCACAAGCTAAATACCAGTACTGATATGTACCAGAGAAGCTCATACCTACTAAAGTGAACAAAATTCCTTTATTTCTTTTTATGAAGTGATCTGTTTAATAAACAATGAAGTGCCTGGAAATTTCAAGGACATGATATAAAGATGCAATAAACCAAATTTAGATTCTAATGTTGAAAGGAAAGGCATAAATTTTCTAGTCAGTACTGAAACTGTGAATTTGTTGTTTCCCCTATAAGAAATATACTTTGTCTGTATTTGCTGCTGCAAACTAGCAGGGGCTTAAGATGGTTATGGAAAGAACCACTCAAAGGCTGTGACAATGACTTGCAGAGCAGAGAGTTTCCTTTTCAAGTGAGGAAAGAAAAGATGAGACATCTTTCTGCAGCCCAGCTCACCAGCAAGTTTGGCAGCTACATGCACAGCCTTCCAACCAACCTGCCCATGCCCTCAGTAATGCCTCTGAGCTATTCCAAAGCAGCAGGAGAGTCAGTTTACAGGTTGTCAAGATGCCAATCCCCTAAAAAGACATACAGGACATTTACCTTAAAAATGGCAAACACATTTTAGAACAAAACGATCCAAAGACAAGATTCTCTCTGCCAAGAATGCCTTGATGCAAGAGCTCAGGGGTCCATTGTTTAGGCTACTTTGGCTGGCGTTCAGCCACATGAATGAAAGAAAAATGCTGAACTGATTGTCTAAGGCTGCAGCATCTTTAATCGTTTTAGAGCCATGTCAGGTCTTAGCAGATGGCAGAAAAGGATCAGAATTTCAGAGATTTTTAGTTAAAATGTAACCCTTATTATTATGGGATTAATAGATATATATAAATATAGCAGCACAATTTCAGTGTACATTTTGGAAGAGGGAAATTCTGTGTCCTTTGTACACCTAATTAAGAAGGCTGGAAGCAGGTGAATTAATGTTGGTAGCTCTTGTGATTCTGTTCTTACCTATTTTCACTAAGGTTGACCCAAACCACCAAGACTCTTTTTCTCCTCCCTGGATTTTGTCCAAGACAGTTTTGGCCAGCAGCGAAGGAGGCTGCCTTATCTGCAAACCTGCTCTATACCCTCAGGCAGAAGAACTACTCTCCAAACCTGTCCGGGCCACAGGCACGCTGGAGTGGCTTCATTATATCCCAGCCCTAGCTGTGCTTCTGACTGTGACACCGATTTACACTTCTTCCCATCTGCTGCAAAGGACCCAACCAACCTTCCTTCGGGCTGGATTTCGATATCCATAACTTGCTACAGAGAACACGGGGCCTTTTTTGTCCCCTACCACTTGTGCCCAAATGCCACAATGGTGGGGTTTTGCATACCAGTTCTGTTAAAACAGAGGAGAATAGTCAAAGCATTTTCTGCTTCACGGTCTAATTTTTTGTGGTTTGCTAGCTTAGAATGAGTCTTCACATGACTCTAGCAAAGGGTGTGCATGGTTTTTCCCTTGACTAGCACAAGAACAGAAAAGCCACAGTCTGTCACATCTTTGTAAAGTCCAAATGTGTCACTCTGAGTGCCAAAAACCTGGGTGTCATTTACTTGACAAGCTTGGGACCCTTACTTGTCTAGTGCTTGTGCTGCTTCACAGATGTCCCAGTATATCTTGGCACACATGCTGCTTTGTGCAGGGGCCATATCTTCACCTTCACCTTCCTGCTGGGGACTGAAAGGAGGGGGAAGACCTTACAGCACAGACACCCTGCCTGGAAAAGGCATGTGGAAGAAAATGAGCTAAATTGCATTTGGCCCGAGCTGTCTCTCCAGCTCCTACGTGTGGCTGGGTGGCAGAGGGAGGCAAGAAGCTGAGGCAGGAGCAGAGGGTGCTGCTCTGCTGTGGCAGTGTCCCCTGGCACACCATTTTGGCTAGCCCTGTGGCACACACTGGCATGCACACAGGCAACCTGCCTTCCCCGGTGTGCTTGCAAACCTGTGCTGCAGGGGCCTAGGGGCTCATGTCATGGGTGGCTGTATGGCACAGGCAGCAAGAGTGACCCCACAGTCAGGGGCACCACACCGGCCCCACAGGGGAGCCCCACCAGAGCTGCAAATGTGCATAAACAGGCGTTCCTGCCCAAGACAGTCTCTGCACTTTGCTGCTTGCTGCACTTCCCACGCTGCCCTTCTCCAGCCATCTACACACATACCAGCATGGGTATGGGCTGTAACATGGCCCGCTTCCCATTTTGGGCCACTGCAGGGGCAGGAAGTGACCCACATTTGTCCCCATATGGGGCATGGGTGCGAGGGGCAGGAAGGCACAGCCAGGGAGAGGAAAATGGCAAGGATGGGTTTTTTCAGCAGAGAAATGATGGCGGGGAGGACCCTGCCATGCTTAGGTCATCTCAGTGCTAGCAAGCAGCACAGCCCACGAGGAGCTGGTCTGTAGAGGGATCCCATGGCTGCTAATCTGCACAGCAAGTGCAAGCTGGAAAGCTGAAGAAGAGGTTTGGGACTATTATTATTCTCCATTCCCTTTTATGCCTTCAAACTGCAAATTACCACTGGGATTCCCTTATTCACGGAAACAGCAGGCATTTGCAAGGGGCTCCAGTATGTCTCTGGTGAGTTTGTCTCCTGCTTCTGCCAGGCCCCCAAACGTAGCCTCTCGGAAGCTCCTTTTGGGACCTGTGGGTCACCTCCACAGGCTGCTCCTCTGCCCCCTCCTTCGAGAGGGAGGAGGACAGGGGACTGCACCCTCAGCACGTCTGAGGGTTGTTAAGGTTTTGTGAAAGGGTTTTGTCTGGTAGCGGGGGGGGGGCGTACTGGCTCCTTAAGCAANGCAGCCGGGAGAGACTGTGAGGAGTAAAGAGTGATGGACTGACGGCACCCCCCATTCCCTGCCCCCTGTGCCACCGGTGGTGGGGAGGGNACAGTGGTGGCTCCTTTTTAAATTTTTAAATGACTCTTAATGATTCACTCTCCTCCCCCAACCCCCCCACTGGCTCCAAGCCTTTGGTAGCCGGTGAGGGGGGGAGTGGGTGAAGGGCACCATCACTTAGCCTCTGTAAGAAACTGGAAGTGTCCCAGCTTCAGGCTGGACCCATCCCAGGCCAGGGCCGAGCCGATCGGCACCTCTGCGAATAACAGATTTAAGGGGGGGCACAGAACAATGGGTTGGCACGGCTCCGGGCAGGGCACGGCTCAGGCGGGACAGTCCAGCCGTCCAGCCACCTTCTCAGCTTCTGTGAAATGATCTGCCATAGCCCAAGCCTCCGCCATGGCTCGCCTGAGAGTCCGTTTTCCCAGGGGCCGATGAAGACCTGAAGGCGGAGAGAGAAGGAAGATGCTGAAGGAGATGGCCAGGCAGACATTCGGTCGGGATCATGGAACACTCTCAGCATTTCCCCTGCCACATGGTGAAGAAAGATGCAGACGTGGAGGACCTCCATGCTGGAACTAGAAGCCCACACCAGAGCCGGGCAGTTGTCAGGGGACTGTAGCCCCACTTGGAAAAGGACTCATGCCAGAGAAGTTCTGGAGAAGGACTCTCAACGTGAAAAGGGACACTACATTGTGGCAGCTGGGAGAGACTGTGAGGAAGAAAGAGCGGTGGACTGATTCCTGCCCCCTGTGCCGCCGGTGGTGGTGGGGGGAGAAGGTACAGAACAAAGCCTTTGGGCTTTGGGAAGAAGGGAGGGGTGGGGGAGAAGTGCCTTTTTAAGATGTGGTTTCTCTCTTTCAGTATCTTGCTTCTTGTTGTAAATAGTCCCTGCCTCAGCCCACCAGGTGTTTAGCAAAAACTGTGCCCGTGGCTTTTTAAACCACGTCAAGGGTTTAAACCCTCCTTGAGTGTTTCTGTTTGTACTTGCTGGGTACAACACTTGTCAAAGTACAGCACATTTTTGTAGGGAAATAATTACTCCAGAAATCTTTTGTATCACCCATGAATTTCATACCGACATTGCTACCCTGCAGGGTAACAGATACATTCAGGCTAACAGGATCACTTAAAATTATTCCTTTCTATGACAGAAAGTGACACAAAATTACCTGTACTACTTCACCCTTCAAACAAACTGTAAGATTACTTTTTTTCTTAAAAGGTGTTCCATCATTATGAATCAAATTTGGCCTTATCCTCCGGCTCCTCATGCCTACCCACTGATTAACACAAAGATGGGAACGACAGATGTCAAGTATTGCTGCATTGGGACGACAGCACCATGGAACTGCTTTGTGCAAGGGTCAGCCATTTTGGAAGAGCTAAGGCAATGGTGTGCCACCCATGAGGGGCACCCAAAATCCACCTCCACCCCCCCTTACCTGGGCTGGGGCGCTGGAGGAGAGGTGGGTCAGGTCCCCGATCCTGGCAGCCGCCCGCGGGTCGCTGGAGCTGATGAGGACAGGGGCACTGATCTCCATGGAGTGCCGGTTACTGGCGGCCTGGGATGACTTGTGTGTCATGCTGAGGGCGGTGAAAGAGTGGCGTTTTTTGGCATTCTTCTTGCCCTCTGCCTGCCGCTGGGCTGCCCCGGCTGCCCCAGCACCAGCCAGCGTGGAGCACGGTGCCAGACCTGCCGCCGCTGCTGCTGCTACTGCCGCTGTCTCCGTCGTCAGCGGCACGTCACAGCCAGAGGCAGCAGCCGAGCATGTCTTGTCCATCTCGATGAGCTGCTTGGCGGATTCATTGAGCTGTGTGCGGAGGAAAAGAAAAAGTTTAAAAAAGAGTAAAAATAAATAAAAGAAGGGGGGATGTCAATGGCCTGCCACAGCTTACTGATGGCACCTTCTGGACCAGCCTGGGCTTTTTTTTTTTTGTCCCTGAACAGCCTGGTTTTGTCATCAGTCCACCACCTCAGTCAGCTAGGCAGGTCCCCAGGAGGCACACCAGCACACTTTGTTTCCCATAACCTGCCCCAAACCTTCCATGATACAACACAGTGTTCCTGTCCAGCTCCAGGAACATGCCCAGTTTACTTAATATTCTGAAGCTGGGTAAATTATTTCCATCCACTTCTTAATGACAGAAAAATCACAAGAGAGACAGAATAAGCATCCATGAGAGTTAGACTAGAACCAGGCACTGCAAATTGGTGCACATCAAACTGCGACATTTAATAAATGGCATTCCCCAAAAGAGCTTGCCCTAGGCTGAGAGGCAGAGTTGGAGGAAGGAAGCAGGAGCCTCTCCATCAGCCCCTTGCTCCATCATGCTCCTGATGCAGCTCCATCGGCTTCCCAGTTTCATCGTAGGCTTATGCTTGACAGATAGGGTCACACAAAGGGTTTCAATCCAGGGGTACGGCTTCTGAATCCTTCCAGTTTTCTCTCCCTGCCTCCCCCAGCACAGGTTATCCAAAGCAGATGCAAACTGAAGTAATTTTTTTCAGCTGTATCACTTCACCTGGGGAGCAGTATGATGGCCACTGGAAGACTTTCTCAAGAGTCCAGCTTGAAAAATTGGTCTCACCAGTCCTCCCAAAGGGTTTAAAACTTGTCCTACAGCCCACGGAGACAGCAGAGCACCTGGATGTTCAGGCCAGTTTTCAGCCCATTGTTTCTCAGTCAATCCACACTCACAAGATAACCCTGCGCCTATAAATGCCACGTACTGGGTGGGACAACCCTGTCACTGAAACCTCTTGCCTCCTAGCCACCATAACTCATACAGGCAAACTATGCCTTACGTAGCTGGAGAGTTTTTAGGTCCATAGGGGTGCTACAGTCACTGATGATGCATGAAGTGCACTCTCAAGTGCACACTTTCTGCACAGCATTCATGGCCAATAGCTCTTCCCTCAAGGCATGCTAACAGCTGAGGGAAAATGCCACAATTTCCCAGCGGACCTTTATATTAAACTAGAACGCACCACAACATGCTTGCATTTAATGAATAAAAACAACATATGAAAAAGGGAGCCATGGCTAATGCATACGTGCTTTTGCATACAATGCTGTTCTGAGACCCACATAAACCAGAGGTGCATGTAATACTGTTCTGGACCAAAACCAGGCTATTTTTGTTTCTATAACCACTGCATGAATTACAGCTGCATCAAAAAAAAAATCAGTTGAGGACAAGGTCTTCTCAGGCTCTAAAAAAAAAAGGAATATTTACTGCTCCAAGCCAAGCCAATTTAGAAACCAAATACAAGTGAAAATAAAAAGGAAAAAGAGAGAGATGGGAAAGATAACTACAGAACTGTGCAGTTAAACAAATGTGTAACTGAGTAGTTTTTATGACTGCCAACCACTGTCACCATGCTCTAAATATAAATAAGAAAATTGCCAGCCTAATGCCTGTCCTCCTAAGTTTGAGAGCACTTCTGAATCCACGAGGACTCCTGAGTAACAAGTCGATAAACTCACTAATACCTAGAAAGTAAACATCAACTTGCAGGATCCTTCATTCTGCAACAGCTTCCACCAAGTCAACCACAAGCCTCCAATTAATGACGCTCCACTACTGTCAGAGCTGTTGGGAGTCCTGCATCCATTCAATTAGCAGACCATTTTCCCAGCTGCACTCTCCAACTTGAGACCATGCTTACAGCCAGCATAGGGCACTGCACCTGCCAATTTTTACCAATAACAGCTGATTCCATTTCAGATTCTTCAAGAACGCCCATTATTTCCCACTTCATCATGCTCTAAATTGGTACAACCTAATATTTGCCAGCAGGCTCCAAGTTGCAAGGAAACCAGATGGTTCCTCTCCCTTAAGTAGGTGTTACAGCTCTTCTAACCCAATTGATGGAGATAGTGTAGCTGAATTATTTGAAACATTAAGGAGAAAAGGAGAAAGACATCAAATATGCATGATTCTTTTCTATAGCAAAGGGTGAGGAAATGCTTTACTAGTCAACAGCAAGCAGCAAAATAATATATTTTAACTCTTTGACATGAGATAATATAGAGTTAAAAAAATAATTTAGAACTTCCTGATTTTATAAAATGCTCCATATGGACAATGAAGTACTCAAGCTCTTAATATCAAAACTCCGATTTCTCTTGTAAGAATTAGAGTATAAATCCCACTGGAAGAATCCAATTTAACACAAAAGCTGTTCTTTTTAAAACAACAAAATCCATTACTTTTTTTTCAAAGTAAAACCAAGTTAAAAAGGTCAATAAGAGAGTTAGCATCTAAACATGGAGTGATAAAAAATAGCCCTGTATTGATATAAACAAAGTAATTCTCGAGATCAGAATAAGATTAAAGGCAAAAAGAACCTCCCCCCCGCCCCCCCCAAACAGTCAAGGTAACAAACATTTTGGGGAATGTCAGAGTCTTCCTGAAATACTGGGAAAAAAATATTTTGGTCTGCCAAGATAAAAAATACTTTATAGCTTTACCACTTTATTTTTGTAGAGAACTGTTTTTAAACAGCTTTTCCCATGGATGCTGGAAAGTACTTCCCAAATAGGCTACGAATACCAGAAAGAAGGTTCTGCTTACTACTTTGCAAAAGCAAACGGTGCTGCCTTTTCACAAAGAACTTTCAGAAACCCTTTTTAAAACATAAACATGATTACAGATTTCTTATTTTAGACTCTGAATATGTAAACAAGCATTGCTTTCTGGTGTCTGTCATCTGATCTGCAGGCAGATCTGCTTCCAGAGGAGAAGCTTAATGGAAAGTTCTGACCCACAGTCAGTCTCAGGAATTTGACATTTCTGGAGGGCCGTAGCTCTTACAACAACCCCTAATAGGAGAACTCAGCTTTCTCGTTCATTTTTGATCCCTCTAGAAAGAGCCTATGTTTGAAATTCTGGTTCTGCTAGTCGAAATTGTAAAGTGCCCTTGAGATTGCAGTGGGGCTGATTTTACTCCAGATCCATTCTGTAACAACAGGATGTCCTAGAAAACTTGATACATCATTTAGAGAGATAAGGCTTGGATCGGAATGCCAAACCAGTCAAAGATTCCCAGCAGCCCTGCTATCCTGGGGCTGGGAATGCAAAACCTTGCAAAGTCAAGCCTTGTAATAGCTGAGGGATGCTACCACACACAAGATGGGATGAAACAGTACAGCAAACCATTCACAGGGTCTCAGTGGCTACCGCCTGTGGGTGCTGCATGCTGAAATAAGGATGCACCAGCCTCAGTTCATAGAGCTACTGTGCCTGTTTCTCAGGAGGGCATTCCCCAGCTGCGAGGAACCGTACCGGAGACAGCTCCATCTTGTCTTGTTTTTTTTTGAGCGTGAAGGAGGGTGCATGTGGAATACCTCTGTGCACACAGCCTTGTTCACTTCCAAACAACCTTTTCCCACAAAGGGAGCCATAATCAAGCTCTGTTCTTTAAAAATTTGCTGACCTTCATCAGGGAGCCACATTGCTCTCCTTGCCACAATGCAAGCTGTCATGACGTTGGCCTCCAGCCAGACAACCCACGCAATATGAACTAAGGAGAGGTTTTTTTCTTCTTCTGGCTTTTAGATATAACTATTTTAGGTATTCTACTTGAGACTTTACCATATGGGCGACAAAGGTACAAACATTAAGCTACCTCACTCAGGACTTCTCTGCTGCCAAAATTATTTTTTCATTAGTCTCTAGATAAACCTAATTTTTCTGCAGAATGTGTTATGGTGACTTTCTCTTTCCCTCTGTTGCATATGCTTACACACACACACACATACACACATACACACACCCCAGTTCATCCCAGTTCCTGATACATGCGGGTTTAAAAGGGACTATCTGTAAACAGTTTCAGCATATTTCTCTGTTAAGGATGAGGGTATACGGCAGAGAAACTGTCATCCACACCGACTAAATATCCCAATGTGATTTAATGAACTATAGTTTCAAAGGGCAGCGTTATGCGCCTACTTACACACCATAGCTGGGATGGAGACTGAGGAAAAAGTCACTTCTTGTCTAGTGTGGGTCATAACTAATTCTAGTTTTAGTCCAAATAACAAGTTATTACTGTGGAACTTATTATTATGGAACAAGGGAGAAGCATGGGGAATTTAGGTCAGATTTAAATAATTAACATTTACTGCATCTCCCTTGAGAAATATGCCAGTGTGTTTACTAATCCATGGTAGTGGCAAATTGTTTTAGCCCAGCTTAGACCTCCAAGGGACACCTTGATGCACAGTGGTTGCCACAGCAGCTCCGGCGTTGTGGCAGTTCACTGATGGTTCTGTCTTCTGTAAGACAGAGGACAGTAAGTCTTCTTCTGCTGTTGAATACTCTCAGCTTTCTAGTAATTTGGGTCTGGGCAATGGATTCATTTCTGACTGATATCTGACCTACCAAAGAGAGGACCTCGCTCTGTTTCTGGTTTGGCAACATACTTCAGTGTGTACTTGATACTACACACAGACGAAAATGACACTAATGGGACTAAAATGCCATTCTTTTCTGAATAAGGAAATTCTCAGTGTTACACACATGCATAAGTACTTTGTTAAACTGGAGCCAGTTTGAACCAGAAAGTACAGTTTATTAAGGCTTTCAGGAAAACAATGCTTCATTTGCTACGTAAGTTGTTTTTTTTTGTCTTTGTGGAAAGTATTAGCTAAAGGGTGGTGCTCTTCAAATACAGGTATAAGATCAGAGATATCTTACTTCAGGCCCCTTTTAGAAGCAAAAAGCTACAAGGCCCCACAAATTATTGCATACTTAATGAAACAGAACAAACTGGTAAGAAAAAATATCATGCTCAAGGTTTTGGAAAAGAACCACTGAGCAGAGCAGAAAGGAGAATTAAAATTATTCATAAGACTTCTTCACAATGTCCCCCTGAAAGACTGAAAATATTTTCACTTAGGGACTGCTAATTTTTATACTTTACAGTCCATAAATATTGAGAAGATCATGTACATCTCTATTTTATGCCTTGGAGAAACTTTGGCAACTTGGAGTTCCATAGCTAATTTTGCAATTAAAATAAACAGTCTGAATTTATTACTGTGTTTTTACTTCAGAGTAGTTACTTTCAGGAAATATTAAGTTCTTATGCCCTCATTAAATTAGTTTCACTAGTATTATAATTTATGTTCTGAAGTACAGTGAGGTTACTAAGTAAGGGAATAACTATTCAAGAATCTCCTGTCTCTGTTAGGTCCCTGAGAGGACGGCATCTGTGAAAGCATTTTCATTCCCAAAAAGCAGAGTTTCAGAAAGCTAAAGTACTGTTTTCTTACTGCTATCCTTACTGGCAAATGCAGGATACAACCTTTCTTCTACTGTAGCCAAGTAGCAAAAAACACTGACCCAAATGGGTGTTAAGGGAAAATAGATAATACTTAACCTAATACTTTACATGTTCATTGGCTATGTTAGTACAGTGGACGCACAGCAGTTCCAGGGGCTTATGAATGGGATGTTAGCAGACAAAGTTGTGCCAAAGACTATTCAACCAAGTCATATTGAATGCATCTATAATTTTCATCTTTTACATGTTTTGTAAATTCAGGTTTTAAAATGTTTAGAGAAAGCCTCCCCAGCTCTTCACGGAGAGTTTAAACTCATTGGTCAGAAGCTACAAAATTCTACCTCAATTATTCATTTAGGCATTAGAATCATTAGTAAGGCACAGTTTAAAAGAAAATATTATCGCTAAAACAAAGTATTATTTAGTGTTTTTGTGTTAATCTCTAACAATCCACTCTTGCCTTTTCTAATTTATTACCAGGGAGACACAAGCAAATGTGGATTTTCTGCAAGTGGTTTATCCATCATAGAAGATAGATTTCTGAAACCCCACGCTGTGACTGAGAGCAGAGTCATACCTTGCACCCGGAAAATACAAGAAGCACAGTGCATGCTCTTGCTTGAACACTTTCACGCAAAACAATTGCTGTAAAAATATTTTGCTAGGACACATCTCAAACTTCAAGTGTGCTGTTCCTCCAGTCACAGGCTGAGGCATACATCTCATTCTCTTCTCCAAAAGCTCGCTAAATATGTTCTCTGGGAAGGAAGCCCCTAAAACCATACAATAGATAGCCTTCCTAATAAGGGTCATACATGTATACAATTATGTACAGTCTGGAAAAAGCATGCCAATCATTTTTGTCTACAACATGGTCCCCTGAAAGGCAGCAGTACTTAGCAATCTATTCCCCTGTCTTACAAGATCTTTCTCATTTAGCAGCAATGTCACTTCTAACACACTGAGAGGCTGAAGGAATGTAGCATATTAGAACAGCATGTGCTTGGATGAGCGTGTCATCATGATCTTGCAGAATGAAAATAAATGATGCGTGCAGTCGAAGTAAACACTAAGCCTTGGGTGGTGAACTGGGATTTTTTTTTTCTTTCCCTTTTTTCCGAACAGTTTTAAGATGGAAAATGGTTTGCAGTGATGGAGAACAAACACATGGCTTGGTGAATCCCAGAAAAATATGCAGTCTGCTGCAGAGTCTGCTCAAGAGCAAAGTGCAGCTAGTAAACTTTTCGAAGCTAATGTCCAAATTGCTGAGAAGGAAAATAAACCTAAATGCATCAGCATTAAAAATGAACTCACCAAAAATAAGTATGCTTTCTGCATCCCTCTACACCGCCTGAAACAATTCTAGCTATTCAGCCTTCAGCTCCAAGTATGAGGACTATCTTGCTCTGATCTGTCATTTTTGAATCTCAGATCTTTTGTGCGTCTTCAATATGCCTGAGGATTTCCTTCTCCTTTCTTCCTGTCTGTCCTCTGTGGACATCCTTTTTCATAATGAGATGCTCATGACTGCACCAAAGCTCCTTTGAAAGCAAGAAATGTAACCAAATACAGCTTTACTCAACATCAGAAAGAGGGGGAGAATCCAGCCTATTTTTACTTATAAATTATTTGGAAAGTTAAATAAAAAGTGCAGTCATGAATTCATGGTCTTGATCCTAATTCCTTTGAAGACAGTGGCACAACTCCAGCTGTCTTCAACGGTGGAAGGACTGGTGCCCATCTGGCACCAATTTTAGTACCAGAAGAGTCCCTGTTGGAGCTTGTGAGGAGTTAACTGACAAACTATTTTTTTTTCAGCAAAAAATTAAACTCATCAGACCTTAAGTACTTCCCAGGAACATCCTGATTTTGACAAGATGTCCATCAGAAAACCATTTCTCAGATGATGTTTCTTAGCTAACACACAGGAACGACCAAGGCTATGGTGGTTTGGGAGTTCACATGGGTACCTGGGCTCCTGGCTCAAAGTCCCTGTGTGGAGGAATCACCATGGGAGACCTGAAACAATGCTGCCACTTCCCTAGTAGATAGCTACCAGCTTTCTGGCTACGCTGAGTCTCCCTCACTCTTGTTCTTGTTAAATGGAAAAGATTTGTGACTCTCCCTCTGATTCCAGGTCCCCACCTGCACCATGACAGAAGATGCTGGTGCTGGCAGAAGTGTGAGCAGCCTTCTGTTGGGCAGCAGCCTGGACAGGAGACCAAGACGGACTCAGGAGGCTTTCAAAAGCAGTTTGGATGTAGTCCTCATGCCTCACTGACACCTGGCAACTGTATGAGCCCTTTACCATTGCTGCCAGTTACTGCAAGGAAGGGAAGCCCTCTGAAGCAGCTTTGTGCTGAAATCTAGAAACCCCTTCACTTGGATAAACTTTCTCTTTGAGCCAGCTGGACCTCAAAACTCCAGCATGGGCTAGGAAAGATGCTGCCATTCCTGGAGCAGAGTTGTGTGGATCAGAAGTGATGTCTAAGAAATATCTGCAGAGCCTGTGTGCCTTAAAAGGAGCCTATCCTCATGTTTTCACAGTTTTCTGGCAACTTTCTACCTTCTTCCTTAATGTTTCACAAGGATCCTGGTGCTATTGACTACCTGGGTGACCAACAATACCCATAAAATTTTGAATTCACTGAAAATTAACAAGTCAAATACCACCACCTAAGGCAGAGGATCTCTTCAGAGTCAATGCACACATCAAGCCTGGAAGTCTGAAAGCAAATGGCTTCTAAGTTACAGTGTGTGACCCCACGTAATTGTAAATGGGATTGTGAACCTGACAGTATCATGCTCACTTTGTCGCGTGGACCTTTGTCTTCTTGATGGATGCACTGTGCACACATGTTACCAGACACGACATCAGGCCCTTTTGCTCATTCTCTGAGATTTGTTCCTGAGAAGACTGATCTTGATAATACTGGTTTTTAATGGTCAGGGTTGTGTGAAGGAAACAACAACACGATGTCTTTTTTTAAGGAAAACACCTGCTTCCAGCTTAATGTGATAAAGAACAGGGATGAAAGAAACAAAATATATATATTTGCTCAGGTCCATTCTGAATTTGATAACAAGAGTGTTCTGTTGGACAATGAGAAAAAGGCCTATACGCACCTAACATCATCAATGTCATCTGCAGAAAGCATGAAGCTGGATAAATCTATGAAGCTCTTGGAATCACAGCACAAGGAGTACATGGGAAAGCCAAAGTAATTTTTCAAGCACTGCGGAGCTTTGTCTACACTGAGCAAGCAAGGAGTCTTTGTTGCTGTGATTTACAGCTTTCTGTAGAATAAGAAATCTCGTGCAATTGGGGAAAACTAAGTTTTATGTGCTGCAGCTGAAGATTACCTGTGGGGAATCACACACAAATAAATGTACTGCTGTCTCTATCTCTGATAAAGCAGTGAAATGAAGAATGAAAGCAAATGTCAAGAAAATGTTTTGGTTCAATTGCTTGTAAAAGGAACCAAAGTATACACACTTCAAGCAGACATTAGTACTAAAGGGTTGTGATAAACAGCCTTTTCCCTGTGTGTACTATATATAGGAAAGAGACATTTTTGACTATGTGTTTTTCTGACTCCTGCTTCCCAGATACAAGACAGAGAAGGATTGCTGGATGTGGTACAGAGCATTTACCATAGAACAACATCCCATGGGGCTGTATAGTTAGATATTGTGCGCATGGAGCTCCTTCTGCAGCTGGCTATAAAGCAGGGTTGATGGTTGGGCTGGAGAGTTGCAGTACCAGCTCTGGGGTCACACTGCATGTTTCCCTGGGAGCCACAAATACCTAAGGATGTCAGCCACCCATCACAAAAGCTGCTGTGTCATAGGAGGGCTGCGTCCAGTCTTTGGTTTCACTATTTGCCAGTCAGGATGAAAATATAGGTCAGGACATGATGTGCTGCTGTTTCACCTGAGTGCCTGATGACTCCTTAGAGGGACAGTTCTGAGATGTTTCTCTGAAATGGGTGATGAACTACACGCGATTGTGACTGGCAACATCAAACCAGGATATATGTATGACAGGGAGACTGGCCCACTTACCTATGCACATGGATTAAAAAAGACTTGTTCTGAGAGAGACATAACTTGCCAGCCTGAGTTTGTGTCTCATAGTTGCCTTATCCTCTGGCTATTACGATGCAAACTCTGTTTCAAATTACTTGTGCATTTAAAGTGCCTCCAGCCCACACAGATGTGCTGATGCCCAGCACAACAGCACAGCTCTCTTCTCCCTCAGTGGGAGGAAAGCTTTACATCCTTCTTCACTCTATGCAGTGACCAGTTATTTTTAAACAAATTTACATGAGGTCATCTTACCTTGGAGACCTTTATACTTCTGGCATATTTGGTAAAAGTTGGAGAACAGATTGGGATGGCATTAGGAAGCAGTGTCTCTTGCACATGGCATAATCATGCCCATCTCAGTTGTATGGAAGCCTGACCAGTAACTGAAGGCTCTGAAAGCCAGTCTGTAAGACATGAAAATGCGGTTTCTGTGCTATATGATGATGTAATTTGGTTCATAACTCTCCTCCCTCATCTTGTGGAAGAAAAATCTGACAAGGCTGAACTGTGATGAATTCCCTTGACTCTGCAAATTCTTGACTGAAAATGGCAGAATTCAGCCTTGCACTCATGGCATGACTGACTGCCCCTTGCCTAGAGGAAGCATTTGCAGCCTTCTTTGGAGAATCTGAGATGTTAAAATATGATTGGGTACAAGGCCAAAGTTGGAGTCAGATGTCTCTCCACTGACTTGCCAACAGCTGCAGGCAAGGGGTTCATTGAACTTTCTGGCTATCAAACTAGAAAATGCTATTTGTTCAACTTCCCAAGTTTGATTTCTGGTTTAGGGTAAAGGACACGTACCTAGCACTGTTGAGGCATGCAGTGAAGCAGCCAGTATGCTTCCCTCTCATACACTCATCTAAATCTGTGTTCATGCTCTGGCTTCTGCCAAAGCCTGCTCCCCCACGGGTGTCACTGCTAGATAAGAGGTGTGCCATTTCTTCAGCACCAGTGAGCTCTGAGCAGATCTCTTTAGGATGCTCAGGCACATGTGTCANGGTTTTTTTTTTGTTTGTTTGTTTTTTTTTCCCTATTTGTGGAATTACTCAAGCTCAAATATTTTCCTAACACATTCCTTTCGGAAAATGGACTGCCTGGGATTGCACCTACATTCTGTAGGCAAGGAGACAAGTTGTCCCGAGGAAACTGAATTTTTGCAAACTGTGACCACACCATGTGATGCAGGCACACAGAGATATTTGTTATTAATACTTTCATTATGTTGTGCCATTAAATGTTGAAGAACTCCTACCATGGATCAGAACTCCATTGTGAGAAGTATTATATAAACACATAGCAACAAGACAGCTCTTGGCCCAAAGAAAGTACTATTTAAGATGAGGACAAGAGACACTATACAAAATATACAGTGAGACACTCTTATTAGCAAGATGGACAGAGGATTGTGCACACCATAAATCTTCTGTAGGCATCACAGCCAAGAACAATTTTAGAGAGGAGTCTGGAGGAGCAATGCTGATGCAGATGTTTGAATCTTTTTGAAGCACTCCTTACAACAGTGAAGAACAAAGCACTAAAGTAGAAAATGAGGATTTGAAAAAACTGACAAAGTGATTGGCATCGCTGGCTGATCAAAGACGGGTTGATCTTTCAGAAGTAAATAAGAGACAATAGGTAAAGAAAGTCATGAATAATCAAAGATTTGCAAGTAAGGGCAAGTTGAATGGGGTCTACAGGACAGAAAAGCGCTTCAGAGAGAAAGAAAGAAAGAAGTGGCCAATGAGCACTCCAGATAGTCATGAACAAGGCAGGTCTGCATTTTCTAAGGATGCAAAAGGGATGTAGCCATAAACAGGATATGAGATGATAAGAGTTTGATCTTTGTGAATATTCAGCAATAAGGTTGGCCAAAGACTAGGTAGGACTGCCAGGCACGAGGATGTGATTCCCATCGACAATGTCTTTATTACTTGATATGAAAGCACATTGATCCCTCTTTAACCAGTGGCCAAATGGGAACAGTAACACACTTAACTCTGACTGTGTACTGCATTGAAACCTCAGGTATGTGTTGCATGAGAGTTACTCTATGCAAAAGCAGATAGTTGTGTTGTTGGAGTGCTGTGGAGCTGCCTTTGCTATGATCTTAAATTTGGCCCTCAAGAGCAACCAGCGAAGATGCTGAGCCCATTATTTCTTCTCTCTAAGGTAAGACACACAGTCCTTCCTCATGTGCTATGAAAACAAAAGAAAAGGACACAAGAGGAAAACATGCCTCAAAATTCCTTTACTCTGCTGCTGAGGTGGAAGCATATCAGAGAAAAGGGATTAAGGAGATGACGATGAAGAAACATGCCACTGAGCTTTTCTTTCCCCAACAGCAGCAAAGTGCGCAGGGCTTGAACCAGGAATGCTCTCCCTCCTTCAGCAGGGTTGCTTTCTTCTTGAGAAACAGTAACACAAGACAGACCTGCCTCTTCACTCAGCTGCCCTCCCCTTAGCCACATCACAAGAGAAGAATAACTCCAGCATGAGTTGAACACTGCCCAAATGCTCTGGCACTTCTCTGGCTTTCTCCCAAGGTTTCCAGAAAATTTCTGTAATGGAAAAATTCTATTATGGAAACCGCCCTCATGAAATTTCCTGACAATTTGATTCAATTGTGTCTAAACAGATTGGAAGACTTCAAAGTCAGATTTAGAGCAGGATACCCCCTCCAGACTTACTTCAACCGAGGCTAATATTATTAACCTTATTTATGGAGTAGCTAGTGCTACTTTGTCATAAAATTATAACTTAATAAAATAATTAGATAAATTGAGGGACAACCAGGAGGTA
>VZTO01012916.1:66339-105072 GCA_013400615.1 Syrrhaptes paradoxus | reverse complement strand
AAAAAAAAAAAAAAAGGTAAGGAAAGAGGTAAAACCAGTTCATAGCTTCATCCTACCAGGAAACTATTATTCTTGAAACTACTTCTCTTTGAAAGCTTAAAGGATCAAGCTTAACCACATTTGTGACTCTTCACCATGGCAGAATAATATTTATGTAATATGCTGTTTTCTGAAATCAGAGACCAGAGGCACACCCTGGCAAATAATTTACAGTATGAAAGAAACCAACTGTCCATCCTTTCCCTCTGACAGAGGTCATGTCACCCACCACAGGCACAGCAAAGGATAACGTGTGCTTCCACCTCCTCCTGGTCCTTTCACAGGCTGGGATTTTAATATTGGACTCACTTTTCTTCGGCACTCCCAGCACCAGTGCTGTGGCTGACACATGGACACATTTTGCCTTCTGCTCAGAGAGCTATGGACAACAAAGGGGCAGAGAAGACAACCAGGTTGCCATAGGCATCTCCCAAATCCTCACACCCTCCCTCTGTGGCTACATTTGGACTGAAGATCTCCACTCTGAGAGTTTTACGGCAGGAGGAAAGCTCCCCAGGAAAGAAGCTAATTAAGATGTGCAACATGCACTAACAAGGACACTAGGAAAAAAAAGAATGCCTGTGTGAGAAATAATGAAATCCTCTAGGATTTTATTTTTAATTAACTGCTAGACAAATCATGTATCTGTTGACATATAGCTTCTTAATATACATTCATGCATTAGCTCTACGTAAGTGAGACTGAAAGATACTTTCTTTTCAAAAGGAAAAAGATCTCAGGAATTCAGCACTGCTGAAGCAATCTTTAGAAGCCGTCAGAGGTGATCAATGGCTGGAAAAGACAAAAGCTCTGTTCTCGTGCCTCCTCTAGAGAGAGAAGATTACTGATGATGTGCTCTAGAGCCGCCCCAGGGCCCTGGCATACGCTCAACAGGGAATGATAATTTCTATCTCTCGGAAACCTGTGCTGTTGCTGAAACATTTCACTCCAATGGTTGTGTGCTATGAGGTTGCTGAGTATCGCTGGAAAGTCCAAAATGTTTGCTGTCAATCACAGAGGCAAATGCTAACCCTAAGTAACGTGCTATCTATTTAGTTGGTCCTTCTGAGGAGATACAAGGCCAAAGGGACTGATGCTTTACCTGAGGCATTTTTCACCTTGAAACATTGCAGGACTGCACAAGTGTCTACCTTTTTGTCTGGAAGAGACTTCCTCTACACCCGTGGCAGGCCTTAGCTATCCCAGCAGCAGAATAAGGAAGTAATGGGTAGTAAAGAGTGCACCTAAGCTTCCCCAAATTTGCTTTACCTGTGTCTAAGTGTTGCCAAAAGCTTATTCACTCCGGGCACCTTGTTGCTTCTGAAAGATACAGAAGTTTTATGGTTTTACAGTTTTACGGTTCCCTAGCAAAATCAGAACAAGCATTGATAGGTATATGACAGACAGGTACTTCGGAAATTGATAAATATTGCCTACAGCATCAAAGAACTGACTTGAACGTAGATAATCTTTGCTGGTGAAATGGCAGGTTTTATGTGCAATGAGCATTGTGAATCTGCATTCACACAACGCAGAGCACAGACTCGCAGCCTGAGCAACCACAGAAGACAAGGAGCAGTTCCCCCTCCTTTAGGATGGAGCTGGCAGCCCTGCCTTTCCCTCCTAATTGATGAAGAGAAACAGGCTCTTGTATAAGGAGGCTCATCTGACATGTCTCCGTTAAGCAGCAATGCCTGTTTCTCTCCCGACGAGCACCTGATTGTCTCTCTCAATGGTAAGACAACTAGCTCAGGTGTAGAGGTCTATCTGCCATTGGTCAGATGAACTCTACCTAGAGACCTGCAAGGTCTCACAAAGGGTTTGGAAGAGTATTTCCCAGTTCAAAAGTGCTACTGGGGGCAGAATTGCCGTTGTTGTTGTTACTGCTTCTTGGTGTGACTCACAAATATGACTGCACTTCAGCAGATGTCTCTTCACTTGCTATCTAACTGAAAAGTTAGAAGTTTAAAAGAGAGAGTGGGAAAAAGGATGAAAGGACAGTAAAGATAAAGGAAACACTAAAATGAAAGAATATATCAAGTAAGATGCAACAGTTTGTGAAGACGTTTTGCTCTCTTTGTCCAGGGAAGTTGGGAGTCATGACATCAGCTTTGAGGCAGAAACCAAAACTCATCATAGAAATAACAGAAATGAGACAGAATTGCACCCAGGACCAGAAAACATGCATTCAAGCAGAAGCATAGTTCAGGAGAGTTGGAGGTACAGTGAAAGGCTCATGTGCTGATAGCAGAGGGAGGTGGCAGCACATGCAAAACACAGCAGGCGAGACCCCAGTCAGTTTGCACTGGGAAGGATGACAAACAGGATTTTGCAGGGGAAGTGCTGGAAATCCTTGAGTGGACTGCGGCTAGAGATCAAAGTCTTTGTTATCAGGTCAAGAGCAGAAGTCAGTCCATCTTACTTAGGTACCTAACTTGCACTTCAATTTTTGGCACCTAGGAGGCAGTGTCTCAAGAATGCACCGTACAGGTATGAAAATTATATATATGCTTCTGAAAGACTCATTAAATGGGCATATTTGAAAAGTTAGTGTGCTTAAGTTGGCTAGGCCATGAAAATTCTATAAATAACCCTAGAGAGCTACTTTTACATAATAAAATATAGGAAATTCAGATGTTACTCATCATGGGGGGTGGGCAGAGAAAATATTCTTGAATGTGACAGCTGGCCAATTTCTGGTTCAACAGTCCCTGAAACCATAAGAGGCAAAACCAACTTGGATGTGGTTTTGAGTAATAGAAAGACTGGTCATAACATACAAATACAAATAACTTAATTATGAGCTCATTTGTGTGAAAGCAGGCAGGAGCACAAGCAAGAGAAGACCTGTAACTAAAACTGTCAATTCCCAAAAGGCAAATTTTCACAACCTACGGCTATGTCTAAATTTATGTCCTGGGTCTCACCGTGGCTCACCACAGGTCTCATGATTGTCTGGGCTAGAGGATGACTCAGACATGACAGCACCCCCACCTATCTCTGTATGCAGGCTTCCCCGCTGTGGTGCTCATCCAAAATGAACTTTGGAGGAACGCACTCCCCAACACAGAAACCAGAAAGCAATCCTGCATTGACTTGTCCAGACATAGCCTGAGGGGAGAGGGTGATTAGAAAAGGTCTACAGAGCTGAGGAGTTCAGATAATCTGACATAGGGGAAACCTGGCACTTAGGTCTAAAGGTGACAATGCAGCTCAATTTTGTATCCTGAAGAAGGAGGAAAGCCTTATAGAATCTGCCTGAATGACAGCCCCATGAAAGATGCTAGAAATCAACATAAAACCTGAAAGAAATTACTGAAAATTTTAAAAAAATATTTTTTTTTGCCCAATGTCACACTAGCCTACATTTTATGTAGGAAATTAAACAAAAAAGCAAATGGTTCTTTATTTATATAAGCAAAAGGGAAAACAAGAAATTGAGCTGTTATGCAGAAATGATGGGCCACAGACTAAAAATAATGTGTATACATATAATATACACATATAAAATTGAATATTAATATCGATTATAATATATTGTACATTTAATCTTATCCCTTCTGACTGCTAATACTCTTCGTTTTCCTGACTGACATCATAGGTATTTGTAGTTCTTTAAATTATTTTACTTTATATGTGTCTAACAGTACTTTAAATCAATAAGTTTTATTCATGGACTGGTGTGAAAGTAGTAGTAGGTGTACAGGTTCTTACTGATGTCCCTCTTGCAGCCTACAACACAAATTCTGCATCTTTTAGTTTGAATGTTTAACATGGGAACAGTATTTTGTACCCCATTCACGTAGAAATCTGATACCAAAAAGTATCTTGGAACATTCTACTATATTCTACGCAAGAGGAAAACAAATAGGATCAACGTTTTAGAAACTATGAAGGTGCAGGAATGAAAGTCTTGAAACAATGCAATTACAAAATTTGAAAATGCATATCAATAAAGCTTTTCAATAGAAATTAGCTGAACACCTCTTAGAGCTTACATTATTGTCAGCTTTACAAGGTTCTTATTCCATCTTTATCTGACACACAAAAGGAGAGAGAACAGAAGAAAGATCAGTTCTGATGTTAATGGGTATAACACTCATTAGTGTTACATGTACTTACTACCGGGATGAATTTGCTCCTCTGAGATTTTGTAAGTCAGCTTTTCTAAAATCACCTACATTAGTTTCCTTCTACCCACCTTTCAAAAGCCTCCATTTTTATTAGCCTTAAATGATACTAGCAAGGCTAAAATGAACCATTTTGACAGTCCTTAAAAACAGAGATCACATGTTCTTTTAGGAAAGGGCACCAAAAAAACTATGCTATCTAATGACTGTCTAATGCTCCTTTTTTTGGAAGGATTTCATAAAGGATACTCTGAAAGGTACAGAGCATGCTGTCACAGAAACCACACATATATAAATGACGGGTCAGACACCAAGGCTGAACTCATTATGAGAGTCCCATAGGAACCCAGCTGTCCTCCAGCTGAAGGGAGGAACCAAACAGACTGAAGAGAAAAAAAACATAAACAAGAAGTGGACAGGGCAACAATTTGTTTTTGTTGTGTTGAAAACAGACAAAACATCTATTAGAGCTAGAAATAACACACACGCACACATCTGAGTTTTCAAGAATGTAACTGCTATGACTGTCACTGCGGACACCAGGATATCTGGAAATGGCTCAATTGGGCATCTACATATAGACAAAAAAGTACAAAATCTGCCATCCAGACTGAATGCCAGGCTAGGGGCCACACCACCAGGAAAATGATGAAGAATCCCAAAGTCAAGCAGGTCTGTATAGGCTGGGCTAAGGGAAAGACTTTGCTCTCTTCAGAGTGGTTCCCTGAATCTCCTCCTGGAAACCTCCAAGTCTTCAGATTAACTGAACACACTCACGGAGACACACACATCCTAAACTCTCAACCATTTGCAGTCATCTGCAGGCTAACTAAAGGTTATCCTCAGCAAAGCACATAGTTATACAGTGAAGGACAAATTCTACTGGGAAGATGGGTCTTTGTGACACTACTCAATGACCACGGCTCAGGTCCCCCTGTATAGGTTAAGCTATTTTAGGATGACTGGTAGATCCAGTGGTACAACACAAAATCATTAAATGTGGTGCTCTGCTCTGCAAAGCTAATTTTGGAATGAAAAAATAATTGTTTTCTTTAAGAAAGGCATTTGNTTTTGTTTGTTTTTTTTTGTTTTTTTTTTTTTTTTTTTTGCTTTTGGCTGAACTCTTTTTAAGTGCTGACTTAGAAGAATTTTTTTCCCCTGGGTCTCTGAGGAGTCTTGTGGATCTACATTGCAGGGCACTGAAACCATCAGCTCTGCCCATTCTCCTCCTTCCTCTTTCTCCTAGACCTCCTTCCCACCTTTTTTCTCTTTTTGACTGTGAAGAACATAAGATCCCCATTACCCTGCTTCAGTGCTCTGTAAAAAGAATTTTAAAACTCTTAGTATTACTTAATCACAGCTTTCAGTGCCCCTGCTGCCATAAAACATTATAACAATGGGCTGGCACTTCATCAATTGTAATTTGCTGATATTACAGTCACAGTAGCATTCGACATAATTGCCTTGCTCTACCACCGACTCGTAAGGCTTCTTGATCTCGGTCAATACTCCTTTGCACTGGGGGCTGCAGTCAGAAATTATGGTCTCACAGCTCAGCTTTTTGAATTTCCAGTTCCTGCCCATCTGAGCAGGATGCATCCCTCCAAACACTTGTCACACCATTGCTCTCAAATTTCATTCCCAGGCACTTAAATCTATTAGGACACACGTTATTCTTCATTATTCTCAATTTTACACATAGCAGCACAACACTTACAACTTCCAAATAGAGATAATAACAGCAGTTATGAAGAATGAAGGAGCTAGCTTGAAGACAGTAAAATAAAATAAATTTAGTTAGGACTTTGAATGCCTTACAGGTCCCAAACTATTCCCAGCAAGAATATGACTTCAAACCATAGGGATTATTAATAAGATGTTTATTTCAGGACAGAAGGCACCTTGAGAATCAATTTGATTATGTTGTGTTTTTCTGTATACAAATTAAAACATAAATTATCAGCCCAAATGACTTCTATGGGAGGCGAAGGACAGCAACTAAACAAGAAAAAAAAACCACAACAGTGCAAACTCTCCCTGACAGAACATATTGTGTGTGATTCATTCTGTAAAAGTCACCATTGTGAGCTGCAAATATTTATTCCTTATAAAATTGTAGCTTCTCTGAGGTTGGGACAGAGTTGACACTACAGAGCAGGAGAAAGCCTCTCTGCAGAGAGCTGTCAGACACAGCAGGCATACAAGCACCCTTGCTGGACGCTTGTAGGGAATAAAGCATAAAATCCATGCCATGTTACAGTTAGATGGCTATCCGGACAACTCCACGCAATGCCGAGATACAGACTTTCCAGAACGCTCCAGGGAGCAGATATATTTTGATGTCTTTGGCTACTTTTCTGTGCCACTGCTTTGTGACACCACAGTCCAGCTCTAAAAGCTGTCTTCCCAGGCTTCCCTTATGGAAGTGGATCACTCTCAAACTCAGTAAGCACAGTGTGGAAACAAGATGAAGGAGCCTAGGGAGATGTTGCAGGCTTTTAAGTGAGCCAGCTGACAAGCCCAAGTGCTGGGAGGCCAGTGGAGTCTTGATGAAGAATTTGCTGATCACCCAGGAGGGCTGAGGTACATCCCTCCTTCCCACCTCTCTGCAGCTTATGGCTGCAAATGCTCTGTAACAGAGCACTTGCAAAAGCCTTTATGGCAAGCATCCATGTGAGGGGTATGGCAGCACATTGCCAGGACATGAGGAGTCACGGTTTCAAGCTGAAAGAGGGTAGATTTAGATTAGATATTAGGAAGAAATTTTTTACTGTGAGGGTGGTGAGGCACTGGCACAGGTTGCCCAGGGAAGCTGTGGATGCCCCATTCCTGGAGGTGTTCAAGCCAGGCTGGATGAGGCTTTGAGCAACCTGGTCTAGTGGAGGGTGTCCCTGCAGGGGGGGTTGAAACTCGATGATCTTTAAGGTCCCTTCCACAGTCTCACCAAAGGGGTGGCATGACAAGGATTATATCCCCTGTTTGTAGCTCTGGCATGCTCAGGTCTAAGATCCTTGAAGTGACTAACTAGTTTTTTAATGCTCTGGCTGGTGTAGCAAGCGCAAGAGCTCCTGCTTGGGCATGGGAGCAGCTGGGGACAGTAGACCCTGCCACTAGAGATGGGCTCTGGGGGGGAATTTACTCCATCCAGAGTGCAGGCTGTGCGAAATCCCACACGCTTTGGCTGATCAGCTCACACAAGTGAAAGGCTACCATGAGAGTTAAGCTTTGCTTATTCTGCACATTTTGCCAAGATTTTCAAAACCACTTAATGGACTTGGACAGACTCAAGGAGTGTTTTTACATTCAAGTACTACTTGTTTAATGGATTTATTTTATAAACATTTGCACTGAGATTTTCAAAACTTCTTTGGGATTTGGTCTGCTGATTCCTCTTAATTTTTAACATAAAGTAACATTTGAAGCTGGCAACAGGAACATAATTTTATAACTCCAGTAGCTGCATAAGCTCATCTTATATTCAAAACAAGGCCTCCATCCACCAGGACATGGATGAAATAGGTGGTTGATGTTTCTTTCTGGAGAAGCATTTCCCTTTGGCTTTACAAACCATGGCACAAACATGCCTATGTCACTCAAGTGTCTCATATGAAAAGGCCTTTCAAGCCACCAGATTTCAAATTTATACAGATAAAATGTGTGTGCATATACACGTAAGTGTATATATGCATAAGTGTATATAGTTGTATTTATTTTATATATGTGTGTGTCTGTGTGTGAATGCATATGCACATACACATTCCTATGTGCATTCTTCTCCCCTGGTACTGGCTGCCTGGCTGTTTGCATCTCTTTAGAAACTTCCAGCACTGCTGTTCTAACTCGGCACAGCACTCCTGCTCCTCCATGGCCACCCAGGACATGCTAGTGTCTGGGGAACAGTATTTAAGAACAGACACCCAGGTGTAGGAAAGGGATCAGGATGCTGTATGGTGTGTAGGCAGTGCAAGCACTTACAGCCTGCAGGAGAAACTGGAGCTGGGGAAAGCTGGTGGTGTGTAACGGTGGCTGGCTGTGCAGAGGCCCCCAGTTCACTCTTTGTGCGTCAAAGTTCAGGACAGTAACATTGTACTCCCCCGGGACAAGAAAGAGAAAGGAAAAAGGATGAAATCTGGGAGAAACCCAGCTTTCTCATTTAACCACAACAGACTGAAAATGTCTTACGCATTCAGAATAGAAGAAAACTAGTCATTAACTTATGCAAGGCATCTGGTTTCCCAATAACAGCTCCTACACATTCTGGTTGTAATATTATTGTTCTTGTCAACTGTGGGAATGCAATGTATATTAATGATGGTTTATTCCAAATTGGTCATTGTCGGAGTTAATAATTAGGTAGTCAGGCACTAATTATCTCTATTTTGTCTCAATTCATTAACTAAGAAATCTGGAGAAGTAATTTCAGAGGCAGGCATCAGAGCCGCACACAGTAGTGCTGGCTCCACTGTGGGCACAAGAGACACTTCACTCTAGAGAGCAGCACCAGCCTACGCCTGGGAGCAGAGTCAGGGCAATACTGCTCCCAGCACTGGGTGCAGGGTGGCAGCATCTCGAAAAAATACATACATGTGTGATGCCCATCTGTTCTTTGCACTCCTGGTTCTCTCATGAAGGAGGACAGCTCCCCAAAGGCATCAGCTGGCACCTGGACAACAGAGCATCTCCAGCGGGGTCACCATGGGCCACCATTGCTCACTACAGCTCTTCTCCCAGGCAGAACCCAGCTGGATGGGTATCAGCAGGAGGGCACACAGCAGTGGGAAGAGGTGGCACAATGGGTCCGCCTGAAGGATGTGAAGTTTAAGCATTTGCTCTGAAATAAAGCATCCCATGGAAATGACCGCAGGAAAAGGCTCAGAAGAAGGATGGGTCCAGCGCGCAGGGAATGAGAGACCTTGGGCACACCGGTGGAGTTGCCCAAGCTCCTGCTGGGGCATGGGACACCCACAGCAACTCTCTGAAGGTTAGTGCTTTCAGGGCACATCTGAGACTGCACCACGGCTCCCCACTTGCTGGCAGCACCCACCTCTCCTCAGGTGCATGCAAGATGCCCCGACTGCAATCATCCTCCTGTACTTTCCCTACATATGTGGAGATTACACCAGAAATGCTACATGGGAAACATTCAGCGGTAGTTCAGGGCATGCATTTTGCTGGCCACTTTAAATTGAATTGAATGTATCCTCACAGCACTTTAGGGGCCAGCAAAAAAAAATTCCCTTTTCAGTTATTCTGGTATAATTTGTCCTTCTCATGTAAGAATTTTCAAGGTTATCTTGCCCTTGTGGTCAGAAAAAAAACCCCACAAGACATCAGGACCAGCACCCACCACCACCTGTTATGAACTTACCTCAACATAGAGGATAGGGAAAATGCCAATCTTGTCACCCAGCATTCCTTCTGCCCAGTTGTCATCTACCCTCCTGATGACTGTCAAAATTTCATCCTAAAAAGAGAGATACACAAAATATATAATCAGATATTTTCAGTAGAAAGATGCAAGTTTTTAGTTACCCACATGACAGCTTAGGGAGAAAGTACACAGAGAAGGCCATAAGCCAGGTAAAAATGTTCCCTGAATCCTGGGTCAGCAGCGTCCTCGGCCCAACATCCCACCCCAGCATCCCAGCCAAAGTGCATTGAAGTGCCATGCAGACTGGTGCTGCTCACGCCAGCTGCCAGCAGCTCCAAGGGCCCGGGCACAGCAAGTGGGACTAGGTAACTCCTGACTTCATGGCAGGGACAGGGAGAACATTTGACCCAAGAAGTCCCCTCTCATACAAAAGAGAAAACTCGCGAGCATGAAGCTGCCCCTGTGCATCCAAGAGCCCATTGTGGTGCTTGGCTGCTCCAGAAGACAATTCAAAGGGAAGCACCAGTAGAGCACAGGCAGTCCTGGAGACACTTCCAGCAAGAAGGATAAGTTATAGCACGAGGTGCTCAGCAACTAGCTGACACTGCTGATGCACTGAATGTCAGTTTTCCTTTTAAAAAAAAAAATATATATATATATTAGGAGGTAAAAGTGCAAAGCAGGTAAAAAGCCAAGGATAACATAATAAAAAACAAGTTGCAGTCAGCTGTTGGATCAGGTTCAGATTAGATACAAGTTTGTTTTCTAAAACCAATGGTATTTTAATATTATATTTAATCTAGGGGATCTTACAAAAATTTCAGCTGATGATGAAATTTTTTGTGGTTATAAAACAGGAGATTAAGTAAAGTGGAAGTAAGAGTCATATTGCTCGAAGTTTCTCTTGTTGGAATTGCAACCTAGAACATACGAGTCATTACAAAAGCTCAGGTAACTAGAACCAAATCCTGAGTTTGAGCTGCTAAACTTGTCAATGGATTTCTGCTACCATGTCTGTCTGCTGGGGTTGTCATACTAAATGTGGCCTTGAGCCAGCACTGCTCGCTACAAAGACTGCGGAGGGTAGCCCTTTCTGCAGGGCACTGTCCCTGCCCTCTCTTTAATCCTGACCCATAGGCTCTCCATCAGCTCCTCACCCATCCCAGGAGCAGCCCCATGCACTCCAGCTGGGCAATGACCCCTCCTTGTCTCCCCTGTCTGTCCTTCCTAAAGAGCCTGTATCCTTCCATTCCAACATTCCAGTTGTAGGAGCCATCCCACCAAAATTTCCATGATGCCAATAAGATAATAGCCCTGCAGGTGTGTGCATGTCTCTAACTCCTCTTGTTTGTTCCTCATGCTATGTGCATAGAGACACTGAAGTTGGCCCCGAGGAAGCTGACTCACTGGCTGGAATTCCTTTCTGCTGCTCTGCAGGTGCTCTCCTGCTGACCGGTGATCCTTCTCCAGGCTCTGGGCATCTATTGCTGGCACTGGCACATAGAAAAAAACCCACAAATTCCTGATCCAGGATGTTCAAACTGTGAATTTATGTTGATAGGAAATGACCAGAAGAGTGATATGATGTACTTTGCAGTTTTTGAGCATGTGTGTTTTGTACACGTGCACTTTGAAATAGTTTAAATGTTTTCTTTGAATTATTCATCTGAATGATCCATTAAGAGAAAGCTCAGACAAACAGCCACAGACTGAGTCCATCAGCTATTTACTACAGCTGAAAGGATGCAAAAAGAATTTGTGCATTTAATTTCCTGAAGAAACAGACAGCATTCCCTTCTAAAGCCCTGTCTGCATGGACCATTTTTGATCTGTGTAAAGAGCTGACAGTAACATGTCTCTACAAAGTTTCCACATCCTCTTAAAAAAATCCAGTTATCATTAGTTTAAAACTTAGGTAAAGGAGGTAAATGAGGAAAATAAAAGCCTGCATTGCTTCAAGAACCTGCTATGGGTGTTCCTACTTTCTGTATTTGTTGAGGTATTTTCTTAAAACTTTTTTAAAACCCAAAGTGACAGTCTACATTTTCACTGTGTTTATGTATACATACATAATCTTATGTATGTATATGCATATATACGCATATGCATGTGTAAGTGTATGTATGTATATATGTATGCACATATAAGATAGGAAACTATGAAAAAAACTTGAAAAGTAGTCAGTTAGATTTGGTTAGAGCACTGTGCAATCTCCAACCTGGGAGCAAGCTGGACAGGCGTCTGTCAGGAAAGGTTTATCCTGCATTGATCCTGCCCAAGGATGGCAAAGGGAATGGGTAACCTTTGAAGATCTCTTCCCACTTTACTTTCTATGGACCTCTGAAATCTGGAAGCATTTCCATACACTGATCTTAGTTGAGCTCTGCAGTCTGACGAATGTGGTCATATATGAGAAAATCATCTGCACATCCTGAGATATGCTGACATTCAAAATGTGTATCTTTGGGGGAGAGCAAAGTGCAAATCCTTGAGAATGCTTTTCATTACAGAATTTATTTTGAGAAGGGTGTTGAAAGTCTCCAGGAATTACAGTAACTCCCCAAAACATCTTTAGAAATTCTTTATTAATAGAAAGTTTCTTGGAATTCACAGGCCACAACATCGTTCTATACACTGGGCTGTATAGAAGCTGGTGAAAGCTTCAACATGAACTATTTTAGTACCTTAAATTAGTTGGATAGCTGTGCTACTTATAAATTCCTAGAAAGGTTCCCAAAAGGATCATGAATAGCAAAGAGCCACAGATCTCTTGGCATACCCCTTCAACTTTCTGAACTTCCCTATTTCCCATGTACTAAATTGATTTCCAGGCAGCATAAAGAAATCCAAGGCTCAAATCTCATTTCAAAAGCCACTGTAGTTTGACAAAGATACCTTGTGCTCTTTTTTGTGCCTGTTGCTAAAGTCTCTAATTATTTGCTCTCTCCTACTTGCTCATGTCTCTCTCTATTCATCAGGACTGGGAAGCCTTGTGACAGGCACATGAGACTGGCAGTTCCAGTTTGTAACCATTATCAGAAAGTAAGTCAAAGATAAATCCCTTAAAAAGCAATCTGATTGACAGAGAAATGAACCCTTTTGCTGAGAAAACAGCACAAAATTGTGTCCAATAACAGTCATGATTCACAGCCTGATTTTTACTCTAGTCATTAACAGCCATTAACGAAGCAATACAAAGCAGATGTGCCTGCTATTCTGCAGAGATAACAACTCCATCTACAGCACTGGGGAGATCTCAGCGATGGCAGGATGGCACTGTGTGGTGCTTGGTGTGCCTGCTGCCCACACTTGCCAGCTGGCATAAGAATCCCCATCGCCAGCTACCGCCGGGACAGTCCCTCTGAGAACAGCAAAAGCTGCTGGAACTGAGTGTTAAGGGGCTGGGATGCAGTGCTGAAGCCTGGAACCAGTATCGGACGTGACAGCTCCAAGATCAGCACAACATTTGTTAAATACTGCTGTGGGCTGGGAACGAAAGTGTTGGAAAATGGAGGCAATAGCTGGTGTGATTAAAAATGTGATGAGCAATAAAGCATGAGAAACAATTGATGCTACCTTGACAGGTTTGAGACTCATCTACCACCGAGCCTTCAAAGGGACACATGAACTCATGCATGCAAAGGGTGGTCCAACACCAAAACGAAACTATGGGCTGAATTTGGACTCAAAGCCTGGAGTAACTACACAAACAGACAATAATGCAATTACTCCAGATTTGCACCACTGTAGCTGAGAGCAGAGGCCTCTTGTGAAGGGCTTGTACCAGAGAGCATGTAGCCCAAGGGAGGGTGGGTTATCTTTCAAAACAGAGACAGCAGGAGCCCAGACTCATAGTGGGGTATCACATAAGGAGACATCAGAAAGCCGAGTTAAATGAGTGTATCCCAAGGGCACACAATGAGACTCTGTAGGCCACACACTGATTGCAACCACACTAGTGATCATCAGGAGTAACACTTCTGAAGCTGCTGGAGTTTGTCTGGTGCAAAGATGAATCAAGGCTGGAACCTGTTGTTACAGAGAGCAAAGTAACCGCTAACTGACTGATTTGGCTCCTCACTGTTAAACACTGAGGAAAAACACATTAAGTTGCAGATCTGGGATGTTTCGTCCTCTTGTAGTCACTGCAGAGGAGGGAACAGTGGTGGGACCCTATATCTGTACATAAAACTACTTTGGGAGGAGGCATTAGGGGAAGCAGTCTGCGTGGCATAAGTGAATGACAGGTTGTAGCTTTGTTTATTGCACTGGATACTCAAGACAGAGGTTTCTCTCCAGTTTCATATTAAACACATGCAAAATTACTGTTTGATTTATTTTTGGCCTTTTATCTGGAGAGCGTTGGGTTTACAGGAGATGAAAATGGGCAAATGGCAGAAGCCCTTTGCAGCACTGCTCATGAAGATCAGCATAAAACAATTTCCTTGCAATCCACCTCTGGAACAACAGGACATTTTTATTAAAAAAAAAACCCCAAACCTAGTAAGAGGAAAACCCAGATATCCTTCCTTTGTTTTCTATTACAGCACTGACATATATTCTGACTGCATCATAACAAAGGGGTTGGAAAAATCTAAGTCCGGTGAAAGAGCAACAAAAACACAATGATTCCTTCTCTTCAGAGGAAAACTCTTCTTTATCATGTTTATAAGTAAAATACAATTACAAATGACTGGTAGTGCTAAATGAGCTGTAGGACACAAATGGGTTATACTAGTTTGTATAAAAAGTATGCCAATGCAACTTTTCTACCTGAGGAAAGAACAAACAGCGTAAATGAAACTGAGATCTGGTCCAGCATCTTCAGATGCAAACTAAGACATTCAAATGATGAATGTTGCTCCGAGTGACAAATCACATCTACAGCAACGCAGTGCTCATGACTCTGTGCAAAGGAACTGACTGCATCAGCAGATGATCTAAAATCTGGGCTAAACAGGAACCTTCATCAGTGCAGGTGACAGCTAAAATTAGCATTGAGAAAACTGATGAAAACATGATGGTAAAGTCCCGAGATGAAAAATAGATTATTCACTGTCAAGGAGAACAATAGGCAAGACATAAAAACAGTTACGAGGTGACAGTGCGTGCAGTGGAAGGAGCTAAAGAAGAAAATAGCAGTAGAAGAGAAACCAATCCCCCTTGGGGGAAACACAGTTATCAGGGATAAAAGGATGCAGACAGTAATGGGAGGGGTGAAAAAAAGGAGAATTGAGGGACTGAGAGTAGTGCTATACAGCAGAAAGAAACACTCCATGGGAGAATGACATTGGACAGCCAAGAAAATGAGAACTATCAGTATACAGTTATTGGAAAGGAGGTACACTAATATATGGCACCAAATATATATGTCCAGGAAAGAATCTGCTCTAACAAAAAAGACCACAACTGCCTGTCATACCCATTAAGTTTCTTAGATTGTGCAAGCAATGCATAAGAGGACAAAGAGGATTGCTTTTCAGAGAACTTACCGTTGTACTTCTGGGCAAGCAGCGAGGAAAACAACATGCCAGCAAATACATATTTACCAATAGGATCTCAAAAGTAACTTCTGGCTAACTTTCTGTTAGTGCATAGCTGCTGCTTCTCAGTAAGCAGCCCACTTCCTTGCAGAGATTCACAGCTCCAGGGAGTCTGGGTAGCCATAGGGTTTGCAGTGTTTGCAATCAAACACTTTGCTTACCATGGAGCAAAAGTGCTTACAAATCTTTTGTTAAATAAATATGAGAAAATATACATTCTAGGAAATTGTGTTCTGACGAGAAATGTTGCATGAGTGAAAAAGACGTTACATTCAGCAAGAAAATTATATGCTGCAAATAATTCATTCAGCTATAATAAGTAGCCTCAAAGGAGGAGGTCAGTAAAATCCTGGTGACAGATATTTTTATCATCTATTTCATATTCATTTCCAGCATAACTGTTATTACTTTATGTGACACTATAACAACCGCAGACAGCTGAAATAAAACAGAAAATGACAATGAACAGGTTCTCCATGGCATTCAGTGCCATAAATTAACATCAAGGGATATGCTTCATTTTACTATGGGTTTCTTGATATCCATGAAGCCCATCTAAGGTCAACACAAATTGTGAGGGAGGGTAGAGTGAGACAGAAAGCAGGTGGCGAGGTGGAGGAGGAAGGTAAAATGTGACATTTTAAATCCAAAGGAAATTACAATATCTCAGTTTTCTCTCATTGCAAATGGAATTTATTAAACATTTTGGTTTTAAGAAAACAAAGACTGTTTTTTAAATGTCTGCTTTTTAATGTCTTTATGTTCTTAGAATACGAAATAGTGTGATATACGATGATGGTGCATTTCAACTGCTAATTGCTATATGGTACGATGCAATATATGTTTTGAAGCTGAATGGCATTTTAAAACACCGGAACATCTGATTCAATAAGAAACATTAAAAGACACATTTCCATTAGAATTTTTTTTTCTGAAATTGAGTCGCTCTTGCAGAACATTTCAATGAAGATTAAATGTATGCTTTTTAGACAGGAAAATGTTTTCAGAAAGTGTGTAGCCAGTTGCTGAGGTTGGCTTTATACCAATCTTGCTGTACATGACAGGATCTGTCTCACTGACTTCTCCTTCAGACAAAACAGCAACAATTTCCTAACGATGCTAACACCGGGCTTGCCCTGATAGGAAGCTTTACACTCACCCAGTCCTGGAGTACAGCTGGTGCATGGCACATTTTAGGGCCACCGAGCAGGCTTTGCCTCCACAGGGAGGAGGATTTATAGGTCAGGAGAAGCCAATGTCCTTCAGCACATTACATGACAGGATGTCCCACTTAATAAAGGAAATTCAGCTCTGTCATCCTGTCCCCGCTAGGCTGCCTGAGCTCAAGGACTTTAACTTTCTCATACCAGAAACCAGCTGAAAGAAACAAATGGAGTGCAGGGTGCAGGGGGTCCCTGGGCAGAGCTGCCCAGGGGGACAGGCAGATGTCCCACCAGCCCCAGAACCACTGTTTTCCAGGCTCAGCTCTCAGCTCTTCATGCGCCCCATCCATCCCTATGAAAGCAACTTTCCAAACTTTTTAAGAAAAAAAACCCACCCTATTGCCCTACCTTGGTGAAGGTCAGGCAGTCCTTGTCTTGATCTTTATCCTTTATTTCAAAGTCGTAAAGTGCTTTGCCCTGAGGTGGAGCTTGCGGGAGGGGCTTGATACACTGGATATAGCTGGCAGGGAAGAAGCCGTGGTTCCCATTGAGCTCCCCATGGTACCAGTTCTCGTCCACCTTCCGCCGCAGTATGATGATGTCCCCCTTGTTAAACTTGAGGTCACCAGGCTCTTTTCCCTCATACGCGTAGAGAGCTTTGCCATAGGGAAGCTGAGAAACACTCTGGAGAAACAAAATATGTGACACCTTTAAGCAAACTCGAGCCAGCACCAATTTCCTTCTTAAAGTCACTTTCAGCTAGAAGCAAACTGATCATCCATGACCAAATGACTCCCGATGACTGCAGCTGACAGCTACATAACACTATACCCTGGATCATACAGGAAAATTAGGATGCACACAAAGGTAAGAGCGAGAAGGTAGTGTGTTACATCAGAGGAGGCACTACAGTTCTCTTCAAGCTCAGCTGAAACCCCTGGTACCTCTTACACCATCAAGCAGCATCTTTTATTTTGCAAAATATCCTATGTAAGCAGGACTATGTGTTTAAACAAGTAAAACTTGACATGTCTAAAGGTAAAATATTAGATGTTGACCTATAGGGTTGCTTTGGATTCTGAGGCCCAGAAGATAAACAAAACAAAACACGCTTGAAGATTCCTATGGTTCTAAAAGTTGTCAAGTTGAAAACTTTTCATTGAGTTTGTTTGAGCAACTCCAAACATTTTTGAGTTTGAAGCTTTTAGTTTAGCTTTTGATTCTGTAACCAAATGCTCTTCTTTCAAAATCCCCAAGTCTCATGCTGCTCAATGAGGGCTACTGTAAACAGTTATAATATTCTTTGTTGCTTATGAATTAATGTCCCTGTGGAAAAGCAGAGTAGGCAAAATGCCCCAAATCTTTCTTTTAGAACTTAAAAACAGCTCTGAGGCTTTTGCTCTCATTAAGAGAAAGAAAAAAAAATTAAAAATTACAGCACAAGAGCAAAAAAGCCAAAAAAGTTATTTGCTTGGTGTGATAGAAAAGAGAAACGTACTTGATGGAAACTACTTGATTGCAAAGAATTCTTCCCAGAGTTCACTCTGGTCTGTTGCAAGATTGTCTCACCCAGGCCATGACTGCACGGACAATTTTTTGGTGGAAGTATGGGTTTATGCAGCCCTTGCCCTTGCCTTCACTGGATACTTGCTCCCCTCCTTGCTGAATTGCACAGAGCTAGGAGTGTGTTGGACACAGCTGTCTACATGGTTTGGCTCTATAATAGCTCTTTAACCAATACTAGGGGAGGAAAGGTGCATCACTGTATTATTCTATGCCATTTTTAATTTCATTTAGCTTGAGCTAAGTAAGTCAGCTTGCAAGCCTCAGCGCAAATACGTAGCAGCACATACCACAGGGGATGTTAAAGGGGTCTTGTAAAGTCAGCTTTTCATAAGAACCTTTTTTTCCAGAGATGTATTTATAAAAATGATATGGTTTTCTGTTGAATGTATATGACAACAAGTAGCCTACTCCCTGCTCTGTACACTGGCTGTCAATAGGGTGTCCTACAGGGACTCCTGGGTGACATTCCTGCGCATAAGAATAGCACTTGGATGCTTTCTGCAGGGAGAAGGTGGAGTGGCCTGACAGAAACACTCCATTTCCCCACCCCAGACAGCAAAAGAGATGCTGGAATAATTTTCAAAAGTATTTATTAAAGCAACAAGCAGAGGCATTTTTCAGTCCTGATGGGTCCATTAAATGGACCTGCTCTGGTCAGGCAGGTTTGATGTTCTTACACCCACATCTTTCAGCAGGAGGAGAAGCACCAGCCCGCCGCCTGCGCTGCCTGCCAGCACAGCCTCCTCTGGCTGCTTCTGCAGATACCACGCTGTTTGAAAAGTAAGTTTCCGAGTGCACCTTCACACACAGCGGTTAACTCACTCATTTTATTAAGAAGGGCTTTAGTAGCTGTGCAGGTCTCAGAAAGCATGTGAAACAGAACTTCCTGCCTACACCACACAGTGAAGGAGGCAGTCCAACAGGCACAGCTCTACAGAGCACTATCTGTGTCGTCTGGAAGGGGATTTAATTTAATTCAGATGTGTCCCCAGCTCTCGGTTTTCTCATTACGGATTTATGGTTCCTTTTTTTCTCTGTATGCTTTTGGATCACGCTGTATCTCAATGAAGGTACCCAGTTTAAGACCAGCATTTTGGAAGCATCTTCAAACATAACAAAAAGAGTGTAAAACCAGAAAAGAAAATCAACAGCCAGCTAACAAAGCATGCATCAAACAGTCTCTGCCAAATCAGTGGCAGTGTCCTACTGATATTTTTCTCTCTGCCAGGATGGTTGTTTCCCTTGACACCAAAACTTTGCCCCTCTCCCCAGCATTTTAAAGATTAAGCATGCGATACCACCGAACTCCTTAGGTAAGGCACAGATTGCATTACCTGTTTGAAACTAGAAAAAAAAAATTAAGCTGAAAGACTATGGAGTGTTGTAGTAATTTAGAAATAAAAGATTCAGTACTTTAACTCACGCTGGAAGAAGATAATTTATCAAACACCAAGTAAGACTTCTGCCAGGTGCACAGAGAACCACTGCTGATCCAGGCACACGCCTGGCAAGCACGCTCGCTATCACTTACCCTAGACAGGGCCTTACTGTTCCCAAGATCTTCATAGCAGTTCAAGGTCAGATCACTTTATTTACTTTTTAACCCCTTTCTCTTCCCAAGCCTTATTTTACTGTATTAAAAGTCAACAGCCCCCAGAGCTACAGAAAGAGAAAATGGTTTCTATTCAGTCTCACACATCATCAATGAAATACTTATGCAACACACGCTGGACTTTTATTACTGATTAATTGATCTGACTAGAAGACGATTCAGGTGCCTGTTTATACTTTCACCCGGTGAAAATGAAGGCTTTTAAGCAAAACAAACAAACTGCAAGACAAAAATTTTCATTTGCAATCTGGCATCATTGTATTTGGAGACCTTAACGTGCCACCCCAGGGAATTTGCGATTTAGGTACTTGTGTTCCTATTCTCTTTCATGGGCTTAGTTATGGACAGTGTCATCTGGGGACTGTCCTCCACAAACATCAGTGCATAAGGTACTTAAACTACAAGTGGCAGTGGAAAAGTGCTTCCAAAATAAAATGTTTCAAATATCATCAGCTACAACTTTTCTAATTCTGAGCCACAGCTTTTCAACTAAAACTTTGTAATGACAAAAAAGTTGTTTAGTGGAAAAGACATCCTTCTATTGAAAAATTGCTGTAATAGAGATATTTTCTAGCCTTTCCGTGAGGCTAGAAGTATTGTTTGATTTAAGCACCCCAGGCAGAGCTTGCATTTATTGTGGCCTAGGCAGAGGTAAAGAAATAATGGAGTCCTCTAACTATTTTCAAATAAAGCTGCTTTTCCCATTCTAAAGCTCTAAGCATCTGCTCCAATCAACCAAAGAGAGAACTTCAATATCATGATTACAAAAAAAAAAAACACCCTGGAAAACACCCAGAACAATCTCATGAAGCTTCCTTTCTGATATTTTCTGTTCAAAAGATCTAGATTTCAGGGAACTTCTGGGGTCAAATAATATTAATGAATCCTGGTCCCAAAAAGCAGATTTGGGGAAGTTTCCCGTTATTGTTCCCACTTTTGGTTAATCTGTAAGTGAGAAGCAAATCAGATTTAGAAAATTCCTCTTAACTACACCTGAAAGGAAAGAGTATTAAGCATATTTCAGACACAGCAGAAAAACAATAATTGTTGCAGTTTGCTAGTAGCAATGTCACTCCCCATCAACAGTTAGGTCACTCCTAGAAATCTTCTTATGATCCTATGATTATTTCCCTCTTTGCCAAATCTTTGTGCAGTGCAATTCTGGCCTAACCACCCCCCCAAGCCCTGATGGGGAGCATGCTCTTCCCGTTTTCTGTTCAAAATCTCATGCCCTGTCCTATTTCCCCTCAGTTTTTTCTTCCACACAATGGCATTTCAGTCAGACATCATCATGTTCAGTATGCCCACATGATCCTTCTTACAAAATCTTCTCATCTAAAACAGGCTGCAAAGTGTCATCTAAGGGATCAGACTAAGTAAAAGCAGAGGCAGGCAATGGTTTTGGTGGAGCGCTGTGAAAAGCACACAGAGATGTTCCTGCAGCAGCTGCAGGAGTGCTTACACCTTCTTCTTGCTCCCTGATTCAGCAGACTGAACCCTCCTTCCTCCTCCTCAGCCTCTCGTGCACCCAGGCACCACTGCAGCCACAGCTAGTGAACGCCACTGAGCCACTGCGCTACCCCCTCACCATCCACTTCATCCCCTGCTCCTCAGCCAAAGCCCCTCCTCAGCTTTGCTCCTGGCCCGAGACCTTCTGCAAGACTACATTCTGAGAGAGAAACTCCCTTTCCCAGCCTGGCCCTGGCAGCATCATGCTGTTCCTCTCCCCACAGCGCCCAGCTCCACAACAGACAGCTCTGCACCCAGGGACTGATGCAGGGGCAACCTGGCTGCCCCGTGAGGAGATCAGCAGATACCACCACCCCCCTATCTCCCTCCAAGTCAACTCTTGACCTGTGCTCCTGCTCTAAAGGATGTCTGCCATCACCCCCCTTCCCAGCTGCCATGAAATCCAGTTGGGCATAATGCAGGCGGATGCAAAATTAAGTGGCCTCCGCATCTGACTGTATCAAGAAATGGATTTGCCCTGTTGATTTATTGTTAGGTTACCTGGAATTCGGCTATCATGATTTCAAAACCCTGTGTGGGTGTGTACAGAAATAAAGAATGTAAGAAAGGGAGGAAGGAAGGAAGGAAGGAAGGAAGGAAGGAAGGAAAGAAGGAAGGAAGAGATGAAGTCACAGTCAATGGCAACAGCCAGCTTCTTTTTCCTGCCAGTAAATGTGCATTGGCATGATGCTGAATACTGTCAAAGGCTTCTTTTCTATTTCAGCAATCAATACTGACGTAAAAGCCTGAAGTGTTAATATGCTGAAACCCCTCCTTGCAGAAGACTTAAGGATATGTTGGCAACTGAATCACTCCGCATTTGTGTTTCTGCAATGTCAAATGGCAGCAGTTAAGCAGAAACCTGCTGGCAAACTGACAAACAACAGCCATGAAGCAATTAAGTGTCAACGCTGGAGAATTTTTCATTATGTATCCTGAAGATCAAAAGGAGAGGGAAAAAAACCAAACATGCTTGTTTCCAATAAGTTCTCCAAGTAGAAAGCTTTTGTAGAGTGTGAGCAGCACAGGTACAGTAGGTCTTAAGTTTTCAACAGTTAAGGAAAAGAGACATTTTCTCAATATGCTCAAAAGCAATGCAAACTCCAACACGAGTAAAAGCTTGCCAGCTTCTGTGTGCGATACTTGACGAAGTTCACTACTTAGAAAAGGGTCTAATGCTTTCCCAAAGTACACTGTGGGTGCCTCCAAAACATGCTTTTCCTACTTCACAGTATTTGGGAAGTGAAAATAAAATATTCCCCATGCAACCAGTTTTTCCTGAAAGAGAAAACAGAGCCTGGATGTTTAAGATGAGTGTGCCTTCAGACTCGGTGATTGTGAGTAACTAGGGAGGATGTACACTGAAGACAGCATCATAGCACCACGTGCAAAATCATCAGAGAGGTGGGCCAGATTTGCTGGCTCAGAAACACACAGGAGGAAAAGTCCAAGGCCATTCCTTGGTATCAGTACATGGCATTAGGTAAGAACTCAAGAATAAAATACACAGAGGCAAGGCTTCCAGCTACTAAACCCAGGCAGAAATGCTATGACCCAACCCTTTGCTCAAGCCAAGTTTGTGTTCAGATTCCTGAAACCCAAGAAACCTCTTGAGGCTCCAGCTACAATGCCTCTCTACAACAGCAGAGCCGAAGAAAGGGGGCGGTTTTTCTGCCACGTGAAAGCCATGTTAATGCTGAAGAGTAACTTCCTTTGCTCACACTGTTGCCTTGCATGGCTCAAGACATGCAAAGAAGGGAAACCTCAGCCTCTTTGCTGCAAGGGCTTCCGCACATGGGGATTCCCCAGAACAGGCAGGTGTGATTCTAACTGCCCTATGGGGCAGCACCCCCACCTGACCCCTGTTTCAGGTGGATGAAGGGATGAAAAATTGTGGAACTCCAAAAGCTTTCCCAACAGTGTTTAAACCCTCCTTCCCTCTACTTCATGGGTCTTGTTCACAGTCAGAGCTAGAGGTGAAGCAAGAATGGATAAAGTCAAACAGCTTCAGAACATGCTGCTGGAACAGCCTGATAAGAGCACCACTAGGGACAGTTATTTATTTTTTTGGACTTTTACTTAAGTCATTTTAGCAAAACACACTGGCATGTTGCTTAGTGCAGTTCTTCAAATTTCTCCAACATGTCCATATCCTCTCCCCTCCAAATACATATCTGAAGAGTCTGTTCCTCTGAATGAATGCACACTTATCTCCTTCATGAAGTACCATAAAGTGTAAACATTCTCAGCAAATCAAAAGTCAATAAAGAAGATACAGAAAGGAAAAACTAAGGAAAAGTATGCACATCTCATTGGTAAACTATAATTAAAGACAAACCATTACTATAGAACATAAAGAATAATTAAAACACATTGTTAATTTTTTGCCTCATTACTCTGAAATATCACACAAATCTTTCAGTCTATGCAAACAAAGATTTGGTGGCGACACATAGGACTACATTTATGCATTCCAACTCGCAGGACGCTTCCCACGAGCAGGCTGGGCGACACTTCAGCATATGGTTTCTTGCCATCTGTAACAGCTTAGCAGAAATTGCAGCAGCTGTGCTGGAGAGGACAGAGGTTGCCTGGTGGAGCATCCATCAGCAGGACTGCTGCGGAGGAGACAGGCTGCTTGCTGTTACTAGCACTCGGGTCTCAGCATCTAAAGCACCCATTCAAATCAGCTGAGAGCAACTTAAACCATGAGTGTGAAATGCACGCTTGGTTCCCTTTGGGATGGAAAAGCTTGAGGTGGTCTGGTGTTCAGAGTAGTCAGTAGTTAGCACAACAAGCAACTCTGTGGTGGTGGCAGCAATGACAGCCTTGTTGGCCATGGTGTGAAGGGCAGCAGGGGCTGTGCACGGCCCCTTGCTCTTCACCTCCACCCCACAGACCTGTCCTGCCTGTGACACCCATCTCCTCAGCATCAACACATTTCACTCAAATCAACCATGGTGCTTAAAGCAGCTCTCAGCCAGCCCTAGGAGAGAATGTGCTAGTACATGCAAAGAGCTGAAGAAACAAGGGGCTGGGGCAGACTTTAGCCAGTGCAGTTATAACAAACGTATACCACCAACAGGTCTGTGACCTGCAGAGTTTTAGCAGCTTCTGTCATCACAAGGAACTTTCAGGATGACAGATTGTAAATCTTCACTATATCTCACAGCAAAAACTCTTAAAAAGTGGTTTGTCTTCCATGTAAGATGGTTTGTCTTATGTACAGCCATTCATAAGATCCATCACCCCTGGCTCACTTGGCCTGACAGATCATGATGGTGACACTGCAGCATTTGCTTTCACATAAAGCTAATAATAGGAAAATTAACCAAAGAGAATCTAACTTAGTACAAAGTAGCAAAGACAAAAACCAGCAATGTGCTATTAGTCAGCTCTGTGTGAACCATCAGTAAAAGACTGAAAAAATCACAGTTTGCAGATACAACCTTTTTGAAATCAACTTTGAGAACAGAAGTCATTAAGCCAACAATAAAAACAGCACCATGAAGAATGAAAACTGAATGTAATCCTTTATATACCCTGGCAAGTGTCATGCTTATTTATAATGCCATAGAAGTAGTAATTAATCACCATAAAAATAAACCTTCTTAACTAAAGCTCTTCTATTTAACCAAGGACTTGGACATAAAGGTTAGGCCCTGAACCTGGCTGATGGGGCTGTGCAGGGCTGCAGTACTCGTGAGACTGGCAGACACGTGCAAACAACATGCACTTGAGCTGTGCACAGCTCCTACCTGGTGTTGCTCCCTAAAGAATGGTGAACAAGAACGTTCATCACCGCAGAACAGCAAAGGATGCTGTTAGTCTTCTTCAGCAATGGGCGAATGGAGCACAAACTGCTCTTTAAAGAGAACAGCGTCTCCCAAGGTTATTTTGTAGTTTATGCGGCAAACAGACCCAACTTGCATTTTACCTTATAAGGTCCTTCTTGGTACACACCAAGATTAAAGAATGTTTCAAACTTTCCCTTGGCAAATGCAGTTGATGCCTGAAGCACAACTGAGAAAGAAATAGCAGGCTTTCCACTACACAGATTGTCACAGAAGTATGTTTGGGATTCTCCACTTTACCAAAATAAGAGCTCAGTTTTACAGTCCAAAACTGTTTCTCTTAGGAAGTTTAAAAACTTGAATGCAAAAACATCCCATCCTGAGCTCATCCGATCTTGTAATTGCAGCTAAAATAGCTCCACACCTTCTGCACATCTCACGCTGCTTCAGCTCAGCCCATCATGCAGTATCTGTCAATATTTACACACTCAAAGATCTCTTTTTTCCTAGTAACATGTTGTTTAAAGCGAAGTAATCTCAAACTACATGTACTCCTATTAAAAAACACGTGGTTTTCAGGGTCAGGCTGGATTTCCAGCAGCAAATTCACAGCTATTGCTGCCCAGAGAATCAGCGGGTAACACCAGCCAGCTGTTTAACCATGTCAGTACAAAGTCCCTCATGTTCTGCAAAACCTGAAACCTTACAGACTCTCTGCTCTTAAGTGGCACTGTCAACACACTGCTGGTGTGTAGGTCAAATTCTGGTTTCAGCTAAACCACTTTAACCCAGTTAATCTTGATGAAGCGGCACGGATGTATAGAAAATTCCTACACAATACAGAGCTTTATCTTAAAAGTAATCTCCTCTGAAACAAAGCTGAATGGCTGGCAGCCTCCACCAAGGAAAATTTAGTGATCTCTCGTATGCTGGCCATCGCCTTTACCAAGCCTAGGTATACTCTGAGAATATGTCCCTTCAGGCAGAAAACAGTCACTGGATCCTAAGGGCTAAATTTGACCCTTATAATCCTGTGCAGGAGCCCTGGTGAAAGGAGTGCATGCAGACATTTCAGAGCAGAAGCTGATTGAAAAGTCCCAACCAATATCTGGGGGGACTTCTAACTCAAGTGTGCAATGTGGCTTCATGAGAAACCACTAGACTAAATACACCTCGACGGACTGCCTCGCAAAGGCAAGAGCCACCAAGCGCTTCACAAGCTGGTGGTTGGTTAACACAGAAGAAAACAACAGAAAAAAACCTGCTGCTGCTGCAACTTGAATGGGCAATCTCACTGCAATGTGCTACCATGGTAGTTCAAGAAGGAACGATGGCAAAGTTGGGTACATTTAGCCTGGCAGAGCCACAAATAGAGACATCCTATAAAACAAATAGGAACTCCCTTGAGGCTATGGAGAAACACAAACCAAAACCTTCTATTTGAGGCAGTACGGCAGTTACATATTTAAGGTTGCCTTGTGTTCTCCATTCAAAGTGTGTCTTAAATCCTTTAAATAAACATGAAGTCCCTCACTGATTGCTCCCTAGATGACACTGCTTTGGTCAGGACCACAACCTGGTTTTCCCAGCCACCTGCCAGAACCCAGCCCTCACTTGTTTTTATGGTAAATGAAATCAGTTCGAAGTCAGCCCACTGCAATTTTGAGAGCCTTCTGGTTTTTTTCAAGCTCCTTCACCTTTACAACAGCAGCATTTACAGCCCTGGAATTTTACACAATTCTTTATGCTGTAGGTCATGGCAAGAAAAAAGAACATTTTGGGGAAAATACTAGAAAGTATTGCATAAAAGCCCATAGCTTGAATCTGTGCTGTAACTGCTTCATTTGATCTCTCCTGGTGGAAGCTGACAAAGCACTGGACCACTTACATTTTCCAGTGGTGCCTTTGTAACTCTGCCACCCAGCTCAATACCTTTGGTTTGCTTTCCAGCCTTTCCACATCTTTCTTCTTGGCTCCTTGCCTTGTGACTCAAGTGTTTCCTTAGCAGAAACGCTCTCCCACCTCCACCCTAGAAGGGACTTTAAGGTCCACTCCTGCTCCAACTCATCCGAGCTGGTTTCCTCCTGGCAGACACCAGGCAAATCACAGCTCAGAGGTCCCACTCCCAGACCCTGCTTTGCTGGGACTTTTCCGTTGCAATTTTTTCTCTTTCAGGTGGACTGCAAGGAGGGGAAAGGGGTAAGGAAGGGCCTGGAGATGAAGCTGCCCGAGAAATGGAGTGGGCAGCTGTATTTATCATCTGGCGAAGCTCCCAGAGCTCAACAGAGGGAGCCCCACTCCGGCGAATCTTGCCAGGATTGCTACCGGTGGAGAAGATAAGGGGCTTTTTGGGGTTTTTTTTTGTTTGTTTTGGTTATTTTAACATAAACAAATACACACAGGGAAAATCTTTCTCCTCTCTTCCCCCCTCCCTTCATGCAAACATTAACTTAAAGGTTGCACAAAAGCTTCTCCCATCATTTCAATCACTAAGAATCAAGAAAATCAGCTGCTGGAACAACACAAGCCACTTTGGCAGCCTCAGCTCACAGGCTCCACACCCAAATAAAACAACACAGAAAAACTTAAAAATGAAGGAATTTTCAAATTTATCTTTCTGAGGTGACACAGGGTTGTTCAAGGACAATGTTGGGATCATTCCTTCATATGGAAACATACGTTTCCTGAGGAGCTGAGGAGTCTGAGGGTGTCAGAGCATTGCAAGGTTTGAATGGTGAAACAGGGATGGTTTTACAGGGGAGTAAGCAGGGCTACTGCCAGGTTTTCCAGGGAGTATGGGAGAGGCAGTAAAAGACAAATGACTGTGAAGAACCTCTGATATGGAAATGGGATGAAAAAGTGCCCATCCAAAGAGCCTGCCTGTCGAACAGAGACATTGGCAAGGCGGCTTGTAAACTGAGATAGGTGAATGAGTGAAGGATGTGAAGACAGCCTTAACTATTATTTCTGATGAAGGGGAGAATCTGAAATTCCTATTTAAATCCTAACACTTCTGCAAAAGATAGCGTTTGTTTTTCTTAAACTTCTTTTACTGTATGCTTTATGATAAATAAGCACGGTGCCCAAGAAGGACCTCTTTCTGTTGTGTCCTTCTCACTGCACATGATTACAGAGCAAAGTCCTGCACTGTAAAACTGAAAGTACATCCTGCGCTTTCCCCTTGGCCAAAGTTTTCATAAGGCAGCTTTAAAAAACATACTGTATAAGAACTTTCTGAGGTGGTGTTAACAGTTTCGTAAACACTATAGTACCCAAACTGTGCCTTTCCTGAACTCACAGGGTGTTTGAGAAATGCACGTGAGCTGCATACATAGCAGAGCTAAAGAATGTTTCCTCAGCAGCTCAGTTGTAAACTTCAATAGGTGGATAAATTCCCATGTTGCTAGAGAATATTTACAACTGAACCTTATTTATCAGTAGCGTGCGCTTACCAACAGCTCGCACAAATCCTGTTACACAAAAATGGTTGTGACTCTCTTCTCATAGTTACATGAACGTTGCAGAGGTTTATTTTGCACTGGGACAGTCTTTACAGTCAGTGAGATGAAACTGCATTAGGAGATGCTAACGTTGAAATATTTTTGGCTCAAAATGTCGGCATGAGAGGAGTTAGCTCATCCACATCTGCACTGTCTGAGCAGCCTCCTTGTCCCTTCGCTGTTGGGGACCTTCTTAAGCACATTGGGGCTCTCCATGCTCATGGCATCTGAAGAAATGAATGCACCAACCTACTTGCCAGGAATTTAGAGCGATTATTTCCCCCTGAAGTTGCTGCGATTAGCAATATTAAAATATCTGGTATCCATTAAAAATTTTAAATTCATGCTTTTTAGATCAGCTCTGTTTATCAAAAGTCCCCCTTGCTATTACCCCAAAAGAGGACCTTATTTTTTGGGATGCCTGCCTTCTCCCTGTCAGGACTGCAGGCTCTCTGCCTTCCCACACCCTCCCTCGGATTTGCCCTCCCATCCTGGTCCCTTGCCCCAAAAGTACTCATTAGCTACAATTTACTGAAGGAGCTCTCTTCACAAAGATGAATAGGAATCACTTTCAAGCCCCAGTCCTGCTGACAGGACAGACTGGCACCTTCCCACACGTGAGCCAGTTGACTGCCAGGAGAGCTTTAAGCAGCTCAGGCACTGAGGTGTGCTGGGCAGTCAGAGGAGAGGGCTGCCCCGTGCCACCCATGACTCCGCCATACCAAGGAGGTCAAAAAGCATCTCACGCTCTGATGCTGTGAGTCCTCCTCTCCTCCACGGTGGGGTAGGTCCCCCCCCACCACCACGCCCGACTCCCATTAGGAGCAGTTCAGCATCTCCCCCAGGTGAAGCAAACCACTGTGCATTTTGATGTTAGGAAGCATCAGGAGTTGGAGCAGAAGAGGAAAACATCAAGGAAAATACAAGGCTTCATAATGCAAATCACGCTTTTATGTCATTCTCCCAAATCCCCTTTGGGGAGAGGAAAGTTGATTATCTACAGAATATGGGTCAAAGTTATGCCTTAAGGATCTTTCGGCACGTTGGCTGCTTGCTGACATACCACAGGGCTCCTTGGTGCCTTTTCAGGTTAATGTTTTCAAAGTGCTGTCTCTGTGCATCATCATCATCACCATCATCATACTACTAAAAAAATCTATTTTCTGTACCCACTTCCAGGAGTTTTTCTCATGTTGAATTTAATTGATGCTTCCTCCTGCACTCTGAGGAATGATTAAAATGAACGTTACATGTTTGGAAGCACCTCGGATTTCAAACTCTGCATGGTTTCTAATTAAAGGGGGACACACAGGATGCATGTGCTACATTTCACTCCCCTCAATGGCTATTATTATTACATACATTTCAGTAGCAGTCAAAAGAATCTCCTCTACCTCATATAATAGGATCCTCATTTAGACTGGATAATCAACAGTTGTTGATCTGGGTGAAAAATGCCTTTAGGAAAAGAAAAAAAAGGCTTGAGACCGTAACTAGCCCTCTGGCATAGACATTGATATTAATGACCCAAGTGTTTGAATTTCTGGCTAACCTGGATTATGTAGTACCCAATGTTAAGCACTGGTGCTAATGAAGTCCAAGAGAAAAAAAAAAAAAGAGCTAGAAAAAACCCAGTATAATCTGCAAGGATGTATGTCAGTGATGAAGCAGCAGCCTTGCTGTCTGGGTCTCAAGGTCTCTGCTGCTAGAGCCAGCTCACTTGTTTCGAGGATTGACTCCTCTCCAAGGTGAAGAGCATCAAAGGACTTGTTATGCTCTCAATCTTATCTTGACGTATTATTGACATATTTGACACATTCCTTTGTCATCCATGCATGTGTTTCCACAGGGCACAGTCAAAGCCACAGATGTGCTCAACTGTGGAGTTTGTGGGAGCCACAGCCCTGCATGCACTGTGCCCTAGGATATGGCCTTGGTGCTCACCAACCTGCCGGCACGGGTCAGACAGGGCATGTGAGAGCAGCTTGGCGTGCTCAGTGCCGCTTGCATGCCTTCCCTTGCCTTTGTGGTCCAGGCATAGCCAAAGATGGCTTCATCTGGGGGCAGCTGACCCTCAGAGATTTGTGAGGAAAGGGCAGAGGTGAGTGAGTCTCAGCGCTACTCCTACCTTTCCCCACCCGCCATCTCCCTCATGAATTCCTGGTCTCAGTGTGTCTTGGTAGAAAATACTTGATTCCTGGGCAACACTGCCTGACTTCAGGTACAATTTTTGAGGTGTTGCTCAGCTTTACCTTCAGAAATCTCAGGACCCAAATGGCTGGGGGAAGCAACCAGCACTGAAATCTTGCCCCAGTTAGTTACACATCTGCATCATCAGCACCTGCATCTGACATCAACAAAGCTGCACAGCAAAGTTAATATTCCTGCTTTTCTGTAAGAAAATATGGGGCTGTAAACCTCAAAGGGGAAAACATTTCACATATATTTGCTATTAATATAAAGACAGCTCATAATCCTTATCTTGCAAAGCCGTGCAGTCATTTTGAAAACTGCAGCTACACCTCACTAGATGCAATGACCTTAACATTTTCCAAGGCCTGCTTCTGACTTTGCTTACATGAATGTAAATAAATCAAGAGCTCCCTCACTGACCATAATGACAGTATTCCTGATTGTCACTGTTGTGGCAGCACAGTCAAGTTCTGTGGCAAGTGACACCTGGGGAAATGCTACGATAGCAATCCTATACTGCATTGTGTGCATCTTTTACCACCTAGTAATATTTAAAATATAGGATGCATTTGCTTTTTGAATGTCTTGTAAAATGCTACATGTTATAAATAATTCAAACCAATAATAATGGGATACCTGGGCATTTCTTTTTCAGGTTTAAGAAGGCAACTGTCTAACTTGGTAAAATAAACCATTTTTACTGAAATAGTTTTCACTGCTGATAAAGAAATGGCTTACAATTAGATATATTGCATATTAGCAATAGAAAAAGACTTTACAACAAGGCAAAATAGTGCTGGTGTGTACATTTTTATTACTCATTCATCTTCTGTATGGTTTTGAATCCCTTCAGAACAGAATTGAACTCCTGTGCCTCCACCCTGGGCTAATGCTGCAGTCACTAGAATATTATATAAAGCAGGAGCACTGGCTTCTCCTCTGGCCATGTTATAAAACCGAAGAGCATTTTGCTTTTCAAAGACAGATTTTAGACACCTAACTTCAGGAAAGCATTAGGGCTTATCTTTTAAAAGGAAGAAGAGACTTCAGCCCCTGAGAGGGGCAGAAGTAAGACCTGCTCCCATCCTCAGCACTTCCCTAGCAGCTAATTCAGCATGTTGTCTTTGCCTCTCCTCTCCGTCAGCAGGCTAACACTGCAGGATCCCAGCCTGACCTAACTCTTTCCACTGTGTGATAAGCTTCAGTGCCCATTTCAGGACAGTGGATACTGGTATGCGAGCGAGATACCTGCAAAACACGCATGACTATGTTGAGCTTTTGGGGTGAAGTATGGAGTTAAGTACTGCTCAGAAAAAAATATAAATGTACCTTGAAAAAGACTATACCCTGTATTTCCATGACATCAAAACCAATTAGGCTTTGTTTCCCCGCTCATTATCCTTAATTATTCCATCATACCACCTCCAAAAAGCTATTCATACTTACATGTGTCATATGACTTTAGAACATCTCTGAAGACTAAAGGTTTGCAAGTACATCTGGTGAAATAACAGCAAGCAACGAGGGCAGTGTGGGCACAGTGGGCTCTCCCTGAGAAAGCTGCAACCCCCTTGACTCTCTCAGCAATTGGACCTAGAGGAAAGAGCTTGACAAAGAACTGGCCAAGGGTGTGGTTTTATGATACGGGTGAGCCCATCTTCAGGCAATCTTTGCTACTTAATGTTTCTATGGTGAGTTTAGCTCCCAGAGCTGACTCCTCAGACTGTAAGACAAGCACAATGTACTGCACAAGGAAAACAGCAGGACCGCACACCCGATGAGAGGGCTCAGATGGGAACCAGAACCTCTTTTTTCAGCAGCAACCCCCAGACAGGCTCTACAGGCAGCTCAGCCATACCGTAAAACCACAGCTTCAGTATGACAGTAAGTGATAGCTCCAAGTCTGAGAATGAGCACTGGATCCCTCACTTGAGCAGATGGGAATTACTGTGCTGAATTTTAAAGGGAGGGAATTTAATTTCCATATGATGCTAGTGTTTTCTCTTCACCACCCAGTCCCTCTGCCTGCCAGAACCTCAACTAAGGAATTGTCCACATCCTGGTTTGAATGTTTCTATGGAGTCAGAACTTGAAATAATATGTCTGTGCTCAGAAATTATGCATAAGTCCATTACAGCACAAGAATAACTCAATTGTAATTGCCTAATGGTACAAGCTGGAACAAACTAAGTATGAGCAGATCCAGAATCTGGGGAAGTATGAGAAAAGACAAGAAATGATGGACTGAAACCCCTTTGAGACCACTGGACTCCCTTATGACTGCTCAGACTAGCCCTCTGCAATTGATATAAAACATTGCAATAGATTTATAGTCCTCAGATTCTCAGACATTTTTCCACTTCACAACTGGCAAAAATCTCTTCACAAAGACCTCTCATGAACTTAGCACCAAGCAGGAATGACCAGAAGCTGTAACTTTGACACGGTAAATGAAGGGATGAGAAGAGAACAGGAGCATTGCCAGTGCCCTGCTCCCAATGAAGGAAAAGAGTACAGCAGAGCTTGTTAAGAGGTCTTGAACACTATGTGAGATGATAGATACCAAGAAAGATTAATAACCACATCACCGAAGTACTTTGCAACATGAATGGAGGAGAAAACTTCTTTCTGACCACAAGTCTAAAGACTGATACAAGCCAGAGCATGTGGCAAAGACGTACCAAACAGACACTTCATAAGACTCTGAGCACCAGAACACCCTGACCTGTGTCCTGGCTCTGGATGTGGCTGATGCCCAAATCCTTGCAAGAATGCTAACCACCCATTGAAGGTTTTCCATGCAACTTGCAAAAGTCCTGCAGCATGAGAAGAAGGCAATGTAAGCATGATGCAGTGTGACAGTAGCTTTAAAATCCCTTTGGGCATACCAGTGTAGCAAATAGCTAATGATTCATACTTCTAGAGCACTAAACATGCCATTACCCCTGCAAGAACCTGATAACTGTAAAAATCCCCAAATAGATAGGAGGACTGTTCAGCTAGTGAGATCCTGTAGCTACTAGATCAATGTATTCTCACACAGGAAGGAAATAAGAAATTATGTGTTCAATAGTTGCAAAATATGAATTTCTCAATAGAACAAAAGGGGAAAAAATCATACCAAATTCCAGAACATTGCTGAGAAGACATCCTCTCAGCTTGATCTCTATTATAACAGTTGTTGGCTATGTAACATGTAAAGTGCAAGAATTTTTATACAAGGTAATTCAGCAGAAGTTGAAAAGTGCTGATGACAGTGGAAAGATTTCGTAAACTGAACTCTAGAAAACAATCTGTGTTAGTGATGTCCAGAGGAAGTGACAGAAAATGCTGCTTAAGGGAGATGAAGCCTATTTTACCCTTGAGCAGATATTACATGAAAGGGCAACAGCAGCTTAAGATGTTCCCTTCCATGTTTGCCAGTATCAACCTTGTTTAGGCAAATTATCAGTCTCCCCACATCTCCTCTTAACTCCCATCATTATGAGTCTACGCACCCCCTCAATGTCTGATATGCATGCATTATCTACATGAATGAAACCAACTTGCATTTGTACATTGAGCAGCTGGTCTGAAATTTACTCCAGAATAAAATTTTAAAAAGAAGTCCAAAACCCATATATGCAGCTGGGATTGCTTATGAGTGAAAAATGTGGTATCTTTATAGCCAACAGCATATGTATTCAGTACGCAGATCTACAAATATTGGATTCACTGCCAAAATCATTGTTAAGCAAACTGGCTGACTCTCTGCATTTCCCTAATGAACCAGAAGGAACCTGCTGATGAGCAAGAGACAAAGTATTTCACAAAAATTCCAGATCACAGATTTATGGTATGCACAATGCCATGACATCTGCCTAGGTCCAGAGGAGCTCGTATGTCCCTACAGCACCGAATGTTTCTGACCAGGATACGAGCTCAGATCCTGGGGAGGTCTCAGCATGGCTGTGATGAGCCCCATTAGTGTGGCTGTATTGTGGCAAACTTGTGTGGAGCAAGTCAGATAGATGCCTCTGCACACAGCTATGGTGAGTGCTGTAGACCCCCCTTAACAGCATGCACAAGTGGCACTGGAAAGAGATCCTGTCTCCTGAAGTGCAGAAGATGACACATGCAACAGCTTCTTCCTCTGCAACACTTAACCAGAATGGCCATATTGCTTACTTTACAGATCAAAAATAAATAATTAAAAAAAAATCACTCTTCATTTATGTCTCTCTTTGAAACATTAACAAATGCTAAATTCCCCCCTTCTTATTTCAGATAATGGACTCTATGTAATGAGAATAATTTTTAATAGAGCTTCTCTGTGTTTTTACTGAGGGCATATTTTTACCCACTGTGTGGAGCTGACTTTGCACATATTCATTCTGCTATTTTAGCAGTAGGACACTAGGTTAACACACCAGTCATTCACTCCTGGAGATCTGGATTCAGTTCCTGGCCTACATGACAAGTGATAATGAGTTTAGTTATTGAATCTCCAGGGGATATTTGTTCACATTACTAAGCAACCGCATAATTTGGCAAGATGTGTTAAGTGTGTGCTAAGGATAAGACCAGGGGCCAATTGCTCAAATGACTGACACAATGCAGCCTCCCTCACATCACTACACCAAATTCTTCTTTGTGCAATTCTGCTGGCGATCAGGAGAACTGTGCAGGTTTTTCAGCAGGTCTGTTTTAGTGTCTGTACTGACACAGGCCAATGCACAGCAGTGCAGGTACGGTATGGAACTGCAGATACGTAAAGAAACAGGACCTATGTCCCTACTATCAAACTCAGCTTCAAGATTACTTTAAGCAGCTATGCATGCTTTTGAGCACTTGCTACACATAAGTAATAATAAAACACAATGCAAGCTGAATAAAATATTGAGATTTTTAAAATAATTATGTAATAGCTATTTTTGTTTGTCTGTTGGCGGGCAAGTCTTCAGGGTTTGCATCTTAAGCCTTTTCTCTGCAAACACAATGTTTACAAAGTTTCATTTAAACAAAATGAGAACTGAAAGTCTTGCATTACAAAACTCCATAAAAAGGTATTTTGGCCATTGCAAGAACTAGTTACACTACTATGTCATGTTGGCTAGGCATTTCAGGCTTGAGTTTCCTTAAAATGGGCAGATTGCTTCTGCAACCAGTTTGGCAAAAGTAGTCATTTATCCTAAGGCTACTTCCAGGTGACCTTATTTTGATCCTAGCCTAGCTGACTGTGCCCCAGCTTCAACAGGAGGCACGTGCAAGCTTTTAGAAATGTCCTCTAGACTGGTGGGACAACTACCAGGAGAGCAGATTGTGTCTTTCAAGGATGATACCTACGAGTATATAACTGCTACATTATTTTTAACAAGTCTGGCAACCTCCTTTTACAGTCCTCTATATAATAGATCTCCAAGCTCTGAACACATCTAAGAAGCAGGCCCATCCTGGGATCTGCAAAGAGGAAGGTAGACTTTGCCTCGTCTCTGCATTACAGTGGCACATGTGCTGACGCTAGGTACTCAAAGCCCAGGCTACCAGACCTGTCTGCCTTCTCCTGCACCTATGAACCTTAGAAACTTTGGAACCAAACACTGAAGCACATAAGGAGATTTAGATACTTGAGGAACAAAGGTGTTCTTTACTTTCTGGGACTTTGATGTCTACATCTTTTTGGTAGGGGAAAGAAAGCATTCTGGTTGCTTTCTGTGATATATTGGAGTAAAAATAAACCATAGTCATGGGCCATAGCCATCTGCAATGCATTAAGGTTCAAAAGGGGTTAACACTTCCAGCATGTAAGAGATCCAGATGTCACACCATTGCCCAGTTGTATGACAAAAGTCAGAATTCATTGATAGCTTCTGCAGGAATTAAGGTTCAACACCTGGCAGGCTTAAACCCATAGCAGAGAAGAAAAAAAAACCCAGGAGTAAGCCTGCTCCCATTCCAACAGAAACAACACTCATCGTGGGGGTGGCTGGTAGCTGAGTAAATCTGGAAATGCTGCAAATCAGGAAATGACTCGTCAGCCAACTCTGAGTCTTTTTTTGGCACACAAGCCTCTTGGGGAGGATAGTGGCAGGAATGAGGCATTTATGTCTGATCACTTGGGAATTTTATGAATAAAAAGATAAAGTTCTTCTGCGGATCACAGAAGACCAGAAAACTCTCCCTGCCACAACCAAGGAAGTGTATGAATAAAACTTCATTGAAGAGACGCCATGGTAGAGTGTGATGTTAGTCATAAACAAATGCCAGTCAGCTTATGTTCACCATGAGCTGGGACACGCAGCCAACAATTAAAGAGCTCCTGTTTACACTGGAAATAATGTTATGGCGCTGTTCCAGTTTTCACTGAAGATCTGGACAGTGACAATACCTGAGCTGTCAAAGGAAGGTGGATGTGAGCGTGATGTTTCATCTCATGCAGAAAGCTCGTGGCAGCCGGGCAGGACCCGGGGCCCTGCTCCCCCCCTCGCCTTTCGGCAGTGCCGTGCCTCTGAAATGCAGGCAGCCACCACTTCGACTACAGCACCGTGGGTGAGAAAGACAGTTGCAGCCTACCTGATTTGCCAGCCCATCTATGGAAACATCGAGTCGTGTCAGAAATGACAGAGAAAACACTTGCTTTGATTTAGAGTGCCTGTCTTCTATTTAGGGGATGCCAGAGACTCCAAGAGTGTGAACAAGCAGCAAAACAAGGAAGGCATCTAATCTAGTGCTTGAATTTATTTTATATGTATTTTTCTCTCTTCTCTCATAACACTCCACCTTCCCCAGATTATCTTTAAATCAAATTCTGCTCCAGTCTGATGCAGTTCTTCAAAGTTGTATAAACTTGTCTGCTCAAATACTCCACCTGCAGAAAAGCTGTGCCAGCTTTAACTTCATCAAACCAACCATAAATCCTAGACATGCCAGAAAATGCTGATGAATTGCCGAAGCAAGCCACATTTTCCAGGTCTCCTGCAGGGAGAATGAGCCCTGAACCCCAAATGAAGGCTTGTAAAAATCAAGTAAAACTTCCAATTGCCTTTTGTTAATTGGAAGACCGTTAATACCAACACTACTTTCCTCATGCATGAAGCTGTCTTTACTCCTGCCAGACTCTCTTTTAAGGACAGTATCTTCATATCTTAGAGCATTAAGGTGCATTCGCCTCCTGGTACAAAGCCCAATGAGATAATGACAGGAGAAATATGAACATGCATCTGAGACAGGGGGGACTGGGAGGCCACCCAGGCCATCTTCTCCTGGGCACGGGCAGTAAGGCACCACAGAAAGCATTCTACAGCCATGCCAGAGCCTCAGACAAATGTCTCCAAGAAAAGCATATTCCTCACCAGTGTCCAGCAGTCAATAGATGCTTGAACAACAACAGAGTTGGCAACTGTCTCCAACAGAAATGATACCCCGACATCCCCAGGCAGACGGTCCTCATTATCCACTGACAGTGGTGTAAATCAAGCCTAAGCCACTGGTGAAAAGGCAGCCCAGAGGAAACAAGAGTCAAGAGCCATTTTATTGTTGGCACATCAGATACTGAGATATTCAGAAATATGTTGACAAAAGGCCTCTTGACTCAAACATTTGCTTCCATGTCATGTGAAACATGAGCTGTGGTGAATTAAAAAAAATACGGCCTGATCCCATTTATGGCATGAATCAGTGTAATGCTGATGGCGTCAGTAGAGCTGGGGCAACTCACACCAGCTGAGAAACTGGCCCTATACATTCAGTATACCACGCCTGGACATCTTTGACCCTTGGAAACTGCTGAAACGGCATCTGTTGCAGGTCAGCTTTCAGCTGAAGGGATTAAGCAGCTCAGGAGGCTGGTAATGGGATATGGGCACTTCCATCCCTGCTCCTGGCTGCAGTTGAGCCCAGGTTTACGCCGACCTTTGTGAATGAATGGCTGTGCCAAGAGAGGCACCTGACTGATGGGCTCTGCTTGTGGTCCTGGCAGACATGCTTCTGCGCCGTGGAAGTAGAATCATGGAATGGTTTGGGTTGGAAGGGACCTTAAAGATCATCAAGTTCCAACTCCCCTTCCATGGGCAGGGACACCCTCCACTAGACCAGATTGCTCAAAGTCTCATCCAGCCTGGCCTTGAACACCTCCAGGGATGGGGCATCCACAACTTCCCTGGGCAACCTGTTCCAGTGCCTCACCACCCTCCCAGTAAAAAATTTCTTCCTAATGTTTAGTCTAAATCTACCTTCTTTCAGCTTATACCCGTTACCCCTTGTCCTCTCACTACACTCCCTGATGCAGAGTGCCTCCCCATCTCTCCTGGAGGCCCCTTCAGGTACTGGAAGGCT